>MU226739.1:2450099-2505908 GCA_018584345.1 Thuja plicata
ACTGGTTCTTGTTATGCTTACGACTATGGTTTGTATGGTTATATCTTGCATCTGGTTATGCTTGGTTATTTGCAAGGTGATTCATAAGTTGGTTTAACAAAAGATACATAGAAAATCAGTGTCCACACTATAACATACTGTGTAAACATCAATCATAAAAGGTAAAACCTGTCTGAGTATATGTGGAGCTCAAAAATGAAGGACCTTATTTAGTCCTTAGCAATTAGGCTTTTCTTGTCTCTGAATCAGTATTAGAAGGCATGGTGTTCAAGTAGTCATTTCAAGCGCTATGATTCATACAATAAAAATCCCTAACAATACCTATGCACATGGCGCCCACGTGGGCTTGATGACTTGCCTTTTTACATGTCCTCACCAACGGTTAGTTCTCCAGGCTCTTGGTGTCCTACCATCAATCCATCCTGTTTCTTTACCAAGTGTGATAAAATCCATGGACACAGATGTTTAATAAAAATCTTAATTTTATGTGATGTGTTTGCTTTTCAGTTATTTTTCAATGAAACTAACTTTTCAGGAAAAGCAAGCATCACGGTGGTAAGATCTCCAGACCTCGGAATATTTATTTTGATTGATGCGTTCTAACGGTTGCTTTGCTTTTTAGGTTCCCAGAGTTCATTTCCCAAACATGTCTGAAGCATCCACATCCTCTCCACCCGGAAGTCCAGAGCTACCTTCCACGGTGGCCACCAGGGCGGTAGTAAAGTCCAAAATGGAGAAGGCCGTAGAGAAGATGCCCCTGACTATGAATTTCGTACAAGACAATGTCATTATGGGCTCAAAGATCGAGTCCAAGGTCAAACTTATTACCGACACCAGCGTCAGGACATGGCCAGAAATGCAGGCCTTGGTAAAAATAATGTACATCCAGAGACAGGCTGGAGATCAGCTAGCAATCAATGTCAGGGACTCCGAAATCCTCAAGGCAGCTTGTTTCCCATGCTTCATGCAATCTCTGGAGCTTATCTTGACACTGGCCACCAACTACAACTCTTCTATTTGGGCTGTTATGCTTACGGCCGCAGAACCAACTGGATACCCTACTCCTCTGGTATCCCTTGACCCAGTCACATTCCAGGTAGGTCTAGGAATCTCACAATTTGCCAAGGCCGTAGTGGTTACAAGGAAAGATGCCTTGACCCAATTTACACAATTAGAGGATGTCGCCCAGGTATACATGAATACCCATTGGCTCAAGGTTCCAAAGAGGGACCCCAAAAGGATGAAGATAGAGATTCCCCGCTCTGACTTCAAAGAGAGCATTCAAATGGGAATGATAGCATTGGCCCGGGTCTTTGGGTAGCCCTCCGCCCAAGAGTTTACTAGATGGATGTATTACTTCCTCCTCGGCATCTCCACAAGGGAGGATACTTTGACTGGGCAACAATAATTTCCAACCATGTTGACTCCCAGTTCCTTCAACTGAACAGGAAGAAGAAATTCTACATGTCTTCTTATGTTTTCTGGGCCCTAGCGTAGCAGAGGCCCCATAGCAATGGCTTACTCATAAACGACATGCTCAGGATTGGCCCGGGACAAAAGGCACCATGGGACCATTTCCCATAAGTTCAATGGGAGGCAAGCTTCCCTAGTTTCTGTCGGGTAAATGATGCGTTCATTTATTATCATCTGCTCACACCCACCCGGGACGCAAGATACCACCTATCCTCGGAGGTGATGAACTTGGTCCATATTTATGGACATTATTACATTTAGTTCCAACAGCACACCTACATTAGGGTCACTGGCTTCTCTGGGAAACCCTACTTGTTGCCCAAACACTATGGGGACAAGATCATGCTCTTGGAATACTGCAGACAAATAATGGGGGTGCATGCCCTCTTTGCCTTGAAAAAGATACCCAACATTCTATTCCCAATCGTCTGTGGGAGCTACACATGTAGCCTGGCCACTACAAAGGAGGTGGACAATGACTTGAAAAGCTACAACTTGGGAGAATTTTATTTGGCGCAAAAAAATTTTGATCCGCATGGAAAGATTACAACGGCACTGCCCTGAGCTTCAGAGCCCCATCACATCCATATGGAGGATTTCTTGGCAGATTGCCAGGATGATGTGGAGGTGCGGAGCAGGCACTATGTCAAAATGACGGCCGACATAATGAAAAATTTGAAGCTCTAGAGGTTCCCGGAGGATTTCTCAGACGTCGCCCCCACTATCGATCCCCAGTACAAGGAAAAGGGGATCGACACAAGGACTCTTCCACCAGTAAATTGGGATGCCCAGAAAGGGCCCACAATTGAGGACTTCACTCAAGAGGTGGTCGAGCAAAGTCATGCCTATTTCAAAAGGGTGTGCCCCGGAAGTGCTCACAGAGCAGCCCAGCCGGCACCAAAATTGACTTTGCAGCTGACACCAAAATTGACTCTGGGGACCGGGACTTCTTCACAAAGAGATGATAAAGGTAAAGAGATAGATACAACCCCTCGTGTGCAAGAATTCCCCATCAAAGAATAGATAAAACAATCAGTGGCAGCCTCCCAGCAGATGAGGGAGAAATTAATAACGTGGCTGGCCACTCCACCGCTCATGGCCTGGCCAATTCGTCCCTCTTCCCCCCATCACTGGCAGCCTTAATGGTAAAGGCAATGGGGGTGGATCCCATGGAAGCGGAAGTAATAAGGGATGCGGGGCCACCTTTGGTAACCCGAAGAAAGAAGAAGCTCAAAAAAAATCCCAAGGCAGAGCCAGGGTCGGGAACATCCCAAGCCCAACAAGTAGAAATCCACTCTTCCAATTCCCCGGAGCTGGAGAAAGAAGCAGAGCCTACTGAAGTCCCAGCCAGTCCCCCTGCACAAGAGGAATTTGATGATGTTTTTGCAACCGATGAGTTCAAAAACTTGCAGGGGGACAATAGACAAGCAGGGACAGAAGTCCCAGAGGCAGAACCAGAAGCTGCAGAGCAAGAGGCTCCTGAACAAGAGCCTACACAGGAACAAGAAAAGAAGGTAGAAGATAATGAGCCAGAGCCAGAGATTGCCTCCAGGGCTCAAGAAATGCAGGGTCCGGGGGTGGACCAACAAAGGCAGGGTGAAAAAATGGCATCTACTAGGAGAACTAGACCTTCGGGAATAACCATAACCCCAGCCACCACGTTCTAAGGGCCATCCCCAGGAGCAACCTTCGGGTAGGTGATTACCGCAGCCCAAACTTTAAATCTCATCCCAACACCTCCCCTACTACCAAAAGATGTACTAATAGAGGAAGAAGCCTCGACAGTAGAAGAAGAGCAACAGGAAGAGCAGTATGAAGAAGAAATCCCCGAGGAAGCCTACCAAAGTCTAGAAAAAGTAATAGATACAGAGGACACAACTGAGGAGATGGAGCTTGATGAAGAAAATGTTTCTATAAAATAAGTAGATGTAGGGAAAGGGATGGATGAGGTCCACGCCACTGAGGGGCAACAGCCGCAGGACACCAGGGAAGAATCAAGGGAACAAATTTTGGCAAGAAGGCCACCCCTACCACCTCAGTGGCTGATAGAGAGCAGGAAAAAAAATCTCAGTCCGCTCCCATGACTCCTCTCTCCCTGGCCGAAATGATGGCTCAGGTCTAGGCCCCGTCGAAGGCCAAGAAAGCCCAGATAGTTCATACCCTTTGAATTGGGTCAGGCGGAGAAACAGTTGCCGTTGTAGCAACACCTCCCCCAGGTGCTGATGAAGCAACCGTGGAACCTAGAGATTATAACATTGCAGAGGTTTCGCTGGGTAAAAGGGGAAATCAGGGCAAGGTGGACTTGCTGAAGGAGGCAGCAAGGGCAGTGGAAGCCCATTATGAGAAAGAAGCCCAGAGGCTCAAAGCAGAAAAGGAAAAAAATGCAAACCTTATGGGGTTTCTCACTGAGCTTTCTCGACCTATCAATGCCACTCCTCTGGAGGCCTCCACCTTTGAAGATCTACCGCAGAGTGACATAGACTCCCTGCACATAATGAAGAAGAAAGCCCAGGCAGTGGACGAGTGGGTCGCCCTGCAAATAGGAAACACTTGACATTTCCTGGCATCCACCCTCCCAAATCTATACACGGCCCGACATGTTATACACCAGGAAAAAACCCTTATTGACCTGTGGGAGGGTGATAACAAAAATTATCAAGCATGGAAGGTAGAGCTTGAAGAACTCCTTAGCCTAGAAGAGGATATGATTTCTGAATCCAAAATTCTGGGGGATGAATCATTTGATTTTGTGAGAACCCAACACTCCAGACTTGACCTCACATTGGAGGTGACCAAGCAATTGGTAGGGTCTCTGCAAGATAAAATCAATGCGGTAAAATATTCTTTCAATTTATATAAGTCTTTTGTAATAAAGACTTCCGGGGCTGATCCCCTTAGCACAGATACATGTACACCTGAAGATTCAATTTTGGGGAGTTTTGATGAAATAATGAAGTCCCAGTATCAATCCTTAGAGGGGATAGATGGGGCCCAAATGATAAAACTAACTCGCATGGTACTTAGTGGCCACGACGCAGCAAAAATGGTCGATGAGTTTAAAGAAAATGTTCCGGACCTGGGGGAACAGATTGAAGTGGCTAAGTACCAAAGGGCCAACCTATAAGATATTGATGAGGTTGGCATCTCTCACCTCCTCCAGGATTTCAATGATAATAAACAACCTTGGGTTTTCTCCGAAGGCTGGAAAAAACTCCAACATTGGGTATTCTTTATTCTTTTGGGGATGTAAGTTCCCGGATCCCAGAGTCCCAGATCCCAAATTTTGTATTCTTTCAAGTGATCCATGTCCCAGTCTCCGAGGCTGACCAGTTACTTTTAGAAGTGGTTAATAAAATCTATCAAAGGGTGGTTGGCTACATCAAGGGGACGTCGACTCAATGGTTGGTTTCTGACAGGATGGTCTTCTCAAGGCGCTGCTCAGAGGTACACCTAGCACATTGGAGATAGGGCACCGCATTTCCCATTTACGAGGCATGTAGCCTCGATCCCCGGGGGAACTACTTTCTTCCTTCTCCTTCTTGCCTCTCTTCTCAAGGCCAATTCTTCCTTTGTATATTCTTGTCTCATTCTTCTGACAGAGCAGGCCTATTCTGTCTCAAGGTCTTTTGTAGGGTGGCGCAGGTAGTACCGGCCCCTAGATATTGTATTTTATTGAAACATGATGTAAAATAGGGTTAGGGTTAGAAGAGAATTGTATAAACAGCCAGATTGGCCCATTTCCAAGTGTCGGCAAAATTGATGATTTTGTTGTCCATAGTAATAGAGAGGCAATTTCTCATTGTTAGTTGCAAAGCTCAATGCTCCATTGTTCTGTTTTCAATAGTTAGACACTCCCCTGGAGCTATCATTGTATCATGCACTAGTGCTTGCTGGAATAGACATTAATGAAGAAGGAAGAATTCTTTGCAATGATGTTGTTGACATTTCTGCTTCTGAGTTAATGGTATTTCATGTTTTATGTTCTTTATGTCTTCTACTCTGATATGTTAAAATAGATCAACGACCTCTTTACTCCCACTACTGATAAAATGCTAGCTGATAGTTATGTATTTCTTTGGTATTTAGTATAGTATGTCAGAGTATTATTGATGTTCTGGACATTTAAACATGACTATAGTTAGATGAAGTGTTTCTAACCCTGCAGGATCTTTTTTTCATTTTATTTGCTAAGTGTAGAATGCTAGGGGAAACCTTATTGTATTAAATCTCTGGAGAGAACAAGTTGAAGAAACTGGCTATCCCCCTTGAAAACAGTCACTTCTCCCAACTGAGCCTCGCACCGTCGTGACCCGACACCTAGGTGCTTGAATGCCTGGGGGATCTAATTTCCCCGAACAACCTTTGCAGGCGGAGTTGGCCAATACCTCCGGTACCCGATGACAACTTATGACTGTTGGCGGACCCGGTCAGCAAAA
The DNA here is from genome assembly GCA_018584345.1 of Thuja plicata. Classification (NCBI taxonomy): domain Eukaryota; kingdom Viridiplantae; phylum Streptophyta; class Pinopsida; order Cupressales; family Cupressaceae; genus Thuja; species Thuja plicata. Next base: position 2,456,009 of record MU226739.1, read on the forward strand.
CCCCATCAACATGAGGTAGCTACCTACAAGCTGAAGGAAGAGAAACGTGAACTTGCAGCTGAAGATTTTGAGGTCACAAAAATTGAGTTGGGAACTATGGACCGAGCAGGTAAGAATCATCTATTCAAGGAGACAGTCCAGCGAATGATCATGACTTCCTGGTAGGATAGTAAAGAAAAGAAGGAGATGAAGCATACCATTGTGTCTCTATATAAATTTATTAGTCCCTTTTGCAACTTTGACATTACTCCTTTGATTCAATCACCGTAATTTTTTAACCCAAACTCTGTTGAAAGTAAGAATGTGTTGAATCAAGTTCAACGTGGCTGAGTCCTGGTATCCTATGTAGATGAATGGATAGATGAGGTAATTAAAGGTGGCCTCAAATATGTCAAATATTCCCAAGTGATCCTTCATGATACTGAAGCCCTAATGGTGGAGTTTTAGACACATCGATAGTTGTGGGACGGAGAAGAAGAAAAATGGGTTTCAACCATGATAAAGTTCCTAGATTTAGAGAGGTATGGCTATGCCAATTTCTACGCAAAAAAGTCTTTAAAGTCCTTAGAGGAATCAAATTTATTTGTATTAAGGAAGAATATAAGCTGGAGTATTTCTACAATCAGAAATAAATCATTGAGACCAAAGGCTACGAAGCTGAAGCTAAACAAATTCAAAAGGCCACGCTGAATGAGCTGAAAATAATTAATTTTACCTATACCTATTCAGCAAGCTATGGAGACCATGAACTAAAAGGAGCTCTAGAAGCCTTTGAGACAACCATGAGAGCAGTCAAAGAAAAGTCTAATGTGAAAGATATAGACCTGACATAAATGGCTAGAATTGAGTCTATGCTTTACTTATGCATTGATCAGCTGCCTGGGATAGTAGAAAGGGTCAAAAAGTTGAAATGGAACAAAGAAGCTTCAATGGCTAGAATCCTAAATTTAAAGATCCCGCATTTGTAGGTCGCTAAGGATCTCATGAAAGCACACACAATGGAAGCCTACCCAGTCTGTCGCGAATGAAGGAGGGAGCCCTGCTAGAAGCAAGGAACGTGCTGCTGGGAAGGAGCCCGATATAGATGTTTAGTTTTCTTTAAAATGCATGTGAACTCTTAAGCACAGGTGTCCTTTTTACTTTGGTTCTTTTTTAATAATTAATTGTCTAAGAGGTCAGGGTTTTAGGGAGACCTCTTGGTATATTGAAACTATAAGTAGTGCTGCTAAAAACTGTGAAAGGGTTCGATTTAGTTACCAAAAAACTAGATAATTTTTTGGATTTATGTGCTAGTTTTTAGATATTGGAGAGACATTGGAATGAATCTGGTTTTACTGTTGGAAAACATATTTACATCTTTGCTTGTGTCACAATTTTGGAATACATTATGGTTAAGTTTTCAAATCTTCTTATTTGGAATGAGTGGATGAGTGTTCTATGTTAACATTCTGATTCATTCTGTAATGTATTTTCAAATTCATAGAGGCTTGATTCATTCTATGATTTGTTATTTTATAGTTATTGTTCTTTCAACTTCGTGTAATTTCCACTAATAGAAAAATTATGCTTTTTCTATCTTCTTTTAACATTTATCTATCTTTTCCTAAAGCAATATTGTTGTGCTTATCATCTAAGAATGATGGAGCAACCTTTATAAGCTTTCTGGTCAAAAGCTAAAGTCATAAATTAGTGTTAGAAAGTTATCAAAAATCTATCCTAGGGAGTTATACCTGAGATAAAATTTAGAGGGAAGTGATCTAAATACACTTACCCAATTGTTAGTAATTGTTTGTCTGATCTAAATACACCTACCCAGTTGTTAGTAATTGTTTGTCTTTCAAGAGGGTGATAGAGTGGTTTTGTAAATAATTTATCGAAGGACAAATTTGTTCGCTAAAAATAGTTTAAGAAGGTATTGTACTTGAATGATTACGTTTGCACAGTTTAAGTTTTTAAACAAATAAACAAGGAAAGAAAATAAAGAGACCCAAGAAAAAGACAAATGGGGTACACCTTATTTATCAAAAGTTGCAGCCACCATAGACCCCACACAACTCCCCAATACCTCACAAACACAACTTCCAACTTGAAACCTTAACTGATTTTGACGGTCTTGTTGTTGAACTGTTGATTCTGAAAACACAAAACCCAAGCGAAAGCCTTTCCTGTACGTCGTGTTTGTCATTAAAGTCATAAACCCGCAAGAAACATTGTTCCATGCATGAAAACCTAGCTGAAATTTGCACCCCGCTTGAAACCCTTGCCTGTAAATTTGCTCCCTGCTCAAAAACCTAGCTGAAATCTGCTCCCCGAATGAAAATCGCTCAAAACAATGAAAACTAATAATACCAGATTTTAGCTCCTATATATAAAATTCCCAATTGTAGATACCTTTTCTAATATAAAAATAGAAATGGAATAAGTTTGATGAAATGGTGAGAGTTTTCTTTTATTTTTATATTATTCATGAATAAATGAGGATAGGCATGCTGAGTTAAAGCACATATTCTAAATGGATTGGCGGTCTGGCTTGATTGACGAGAGATTCCTATGGAAAAGTATGAGGTCACGAGGTTCAATCTCCTTCTAGCCCATGTTGAATTGGAGGATACACTGACCAAGTGTCATCGGTCATGTTAAAAAATTTATCGAGTGCATTTTAGTTTATAGGGGGTGTTACACCTGATTCTTTCTATTTTTTTTTAAAATAGCACACATTCTAAATATGTTTTTCCATGTAGGCCTTGAAATATTAGATATAAAACATATGGTATTAATACAAGGATATAGTAATACTATAATTTTAAGATTTAAATTTAAATATATTTTATTTGAGGGGAATTTTCTTTTTACGTTTGTAAAAGGAAGAAATTTTTGAGATAATTAATTGAGAAGGGTTATTACGGGTTTTATATTTAAAAACCTCTCTCTCCTAAAATTCAACTTGGAGGGTTCAAGGTGTCGTTTAAGGAGAAAAAAATAAATTGGAGGTTTCAGTATCCTTGTATATACAATTTCAGATCTTTGTAACTTCTCACCTTTCAATGTGACAATCTAATCATACACGTGCTTCTTTTTAGGCTTGAGCTTTAAAACTGTTTGGAATTGGTATTATTCTTAGTTCTTGTCTCTTGTATAATGTTTTTAATAGTGCAATCCAATCATACATGTGGTTATTTTTAGGTTTGAGCTTTAAATCTTTTGGGAATTGGTGTAATTCTTAGTTCTTGCATCTTGAATAATGCGTTTAAGAGTGATGTGGGTTATGGACATTTTATGTTCCTTTAGAATTAATGTTACTCTTGGTTTTTGCAGCCTGTGTAGTGTCTATGATAGTTAAGCGATCCATTGATTCTTGCTCCAAGTTCACTATGGTGTGTAAGGGTATCCCTTATTTTTCTTATATTCATTAAAAGTAATTATGACCCAATTTGACTTTCATCCCTTTTAGATGTAGGAATTCCTTATGGAGGAAGGTTTACATAAATGAGATCAATTGATAATTAGGGCCTATTGTGCCATAAGTTAGCGATAGTTAAATTTTATCTAGGTGCATTTATAAAATTTAAAATCTCTTTATTTAGGTGAATTGATTTGAAGACATCCAAGTGTTGCAATAACATCCCACAAATATCCGTGACTGAGTTGGTTGTTAGGACAATATGATACTTCCTAATTTTTGGTAGTGTAATGCAGCATGCCTCTCTAGGCTTGCACAGACATTGCGACGACTACCAGTCCCTTATACCTTGCCAATTTTGCCTCATTTCCTCTCAGGTTTTATAATCACTCTCTCACACACATTATGAAACTCTCTAGTGTTCTCTACACTATTTTGCACAACTTACCAAATCTCCATTATCAATTTTATTTATCAACCTCCATTACAACTCAGCAAACCTATCCTAGCTCAGAGGTCATTTCCATCCCTCATTCTAGTAACTCACGTAACTTTTGGTCTTGAAGGGAGGGTAACTCTATGAGTTGTTTACTTGATTTTTTTGTCTTTGAATTAGCATATTATTTGTTCTCTTGTTCTTTCATGTATCAATCTATCATTTTATCATAATTTTGTTTATAGGTTGTCCTTGGAGGTAGAGACACGAAAATAGGAGTTTGACTATGGTAAACCTTTAAACATAGTCGCCCACAAGCTTTCATCATTGGTCTTCTATGTGTAGGTTCCAGAGGAGGACATTGCTTGAGCTAGAGCTTCATTTTGTGGATTGTTGCAAGTATTTCTTTGCTTCCTCCTGGTCATTTTGTATCTTATTTATGTTTTTCACTTTCCATTTAAGTATTTTATTGCATTTAATCCATAGAACATTGTGCATGTTATTTTGTACTTCTTGGCATGACTCTTTGTATTATGTCCATATAGGACTCTTGTGCATTGATTCGTCAACTTGAATGCATGTGCGTCTTGGATAGAGAGCTTACAGAGTTGTCCAAAAGGTTTCTGAAACCTATACTTATGCCTTCTATGAACTAAACATTTTTATCAATTAGTAGATTAGTTAAACACTTTTTCCCCTTTGATAATGAGAAAACTCAAAGGTCGTAGTACCCCAAAGGTTTGTTTTGAGTGGAAGTTGGAGTTTGATTCCTCAAGAGGTTTGACTACCCTTTACAGTGGTTCAATTTTCCTCCACATTTTGGTGAGCCCAGCGTGAATTTGCCTCTTGATTCTAAATAAAATTTAAAACTTTTTAAACTCAAAACTAGTAATTTTATTTTTTCTTTTCCTTGCTAATTTTCAAAGGTTACCTATGTGTAATGAAGCTCTTTTATGAGCTTTACAACTCAGACAAATTCCATACTTGTGGTGAGAAACTCAGACCCTTTCGCTCCTCATTCTTTTCTCCCAGGTTTCGAGGCCTCATTCACATCTAATTCTCAACCTAACTCTTAGCACAATTCTCTGAGAAATATCCCTCCTTGGATTCCTATTGATCATGAAGCTTCTATTTTAGCTCCATTTGATCATATACAATCTCTAGAGAATAACTTAAGAGAATTCAAAGGATTTCTTAATCAAGAGAATGTCATTCCCCAAGCCGGTTTCATTATCAATGATTTAAGCGACATGGTTATCTAAAATTTCAAAGGTCTTGAGATTATTTTAGAATTGACACTAGTTGTATAGATGTATGTACCTTCCATCGTGCCTAAGCCTCAGGACACACATTCAGGCATCACTAGTCCTCGATTGGGTATTACAATGTATGGAGTATCAGTACACATGGTTGATACAAGCCCTGCTATTAATCCTCTATTTAGTAATATGAACATTGTATATGCTATCCCTAGAATTATTATTTCTTAGATTCCCTTGGGTTGCAACATGCCTCCACCTCCTAGCTTTGCTATGGCTACTTCCATTGTTCATGTTGTTTTAGTTAGCATTGTTGCAGCTAATGTTTTTATTTCTCATATCTTTGTCGGCATGGGAAATTTGTTTTTGTCTTTGCCTCCTCCACCTGTTGATGCAGTCTTAAATACCATATTGAAAAATATGGGCCAATTGCAACCACGTCTTGCCTAATTTGACTAACATTGTCACTCAGTCCTTGTTAGTGTAAATAGTGTTATTACCTAACTAGTTAGTTGTTAACACTTTCTAGATTGACCCATTCACACACGAGCTTGAGTTTACTTAGGTATTTTAGTATATTGTCTCACTTCATCTACTTGAGACGTGAATAAGATAGCTAATGCATATACATTACCCACTTGTGCAGACACTTGTCAAGTGTGCTCACAAGTATCATATTCTTGGAGGGGTAGTTAATATTTGTTTCCTATTTTTGTCGTCAAGCCTACTATATCAAAAAATTTAACCCACAGGAGACCATGAGGAAAAAGATTACATAGTGGCAAATATTAAATGCAGAGAAAAAATGCTTATATCTCAACTTAGGACTAGTTCTCACTATTTGGGGTGTGAAACATGTAGATTGATGATACCTAAGGAAGATTGGGAAAAAAGAGAATATTTCTATTTTGCAACATGGGAGTGGTAGAGACAAATCAACATTTAATCATGGAGTGTCCAACATACAATGACATGTTCCAACTATATGGATATTTTATAAGTGGACAATTTAAGTGCCTTATTTGAAGAAACATGGCTAGACAAAAACAAACTTAGTAATCAAAATTTACCGTTGAAGAGCATATTTAAAGAGGAAGCTAAAAAGTGGTTAAGGTTCTGACACCCTATTATGGGGTGTGTGTTATTTAGGGGGTCCTATAGGTTTCTTTTTCCCCAGAGATGTTATTAAGATCTTTCATCCATTCATACCTTCTCACTTCACTTTCTTTCCTATTCATTTGACTTTTTGTGTGCTAATAATTTGTGGTTTCGTCTTTTCTTTTAGATTCTTGCTAATCCCAACATGATATCAGAACCTTGTTTCAATTTTTTTCTAGTATTATTACATTAGCTAATTTATTAGTGTCAAAAATCTTGATTTTGGAAGAAATGACAATATTTTTTGGGTGCTAATAGAGGTTTATGCATTCACTTGAAGTTTTAAAACTTTAGCATCATTCACATCGTGATATTGCTGACAAGATTCAACTGTGTAGTTTTTTTAGTCAAACTCATTGACCCATGTTTCATGAGTAGTGGTTCACATGAACCCATCTCTCATGAGAATGAATGAAACACTTAGCACTCATTGCATCTAAGAGATGCTCATAGAGGTGAAGCATTGGGACTTCTTGGGAAGTCACCTATCTCAGTACTACTCCAACTTGGGGTTGCAAGCAAAGTGGGTTTAATCATGGAGGAAACTCCATTGTTAAGCACGCTCAAGATGGAGTAGTATTAGGATGGGTGACCTCCCAGGAAGTCCTAGTGGTTCACCTCTGTGAGCATCACCTAGATGCAATGAGTGATAAGTGTTCCATTCATTCTCATTAGAGATGGGTTCATGTGAACCTCTACTCATGAAACATGGGTCAATGAGTTTGACTAAAAAACTACATAGTTGAATCCTGATAGAAGTATCACAATTAGACTTGATTTGGAAAATATCTCCTACATATCAATTGATGAGATTAAGGGGATTTCTAATGAATGGTTCATAAGGCACAACACTTTCTGAAGGTTTTGCAAATGGGTTGCAAGAAGAGTGGGTTTAACCATGCAGAAAACTATGTAGTTAAGCACACTCAATCTGGAGTAGTATTGGGATGGGTGACCTCCTAGGAAGTCTCATTACTTCACCTCTGTGATCATCACCTACATGAAATGAGTGCTAAGTGTTCTATTCATTCACATCAGAGATGGGTTTGTGTGAACCACTACTCATGAAACATGGGTCAATGAGTTTGACTCAAAAAACTACACAGTATAATCTTGATAACAATATCACAATTTGACTTGTTATGGAAAATATCTCTTACTTATCAATCATTCACATCTTGAGCGCAACCATTGATCACTGTTGAAATTTGTTATCATTGGTGATGTTTGTGCTTCCAGTTGATGACTCATATTTGCCTAAGAATTAGCATTCTTCCATCAATAGAAATCTAAGATTAGTGGCCAATTGACAAGAATTTTTTCACAGATTAACAAATCATTCTACTATTTATACTTTGCAGGACCTAGGGGGTGACCCTTTGCAATACTATGAATCTAAGATAGTTTATGACAAATAAATATTGCACTTCAACATATGACTCTTAGCTAAAATAAATCAAAATACACATGAATCGCTTCAGAAATGACCCTATTCTAATTATACATCGTTAAACACAGCCAAGAGATGAAATCGTACTCAAATTTTACTCCTACAAATAAGAAAGTAAAGATAATAGAGGATTTTAATTATTTCTAGAAATACAACCAGCCATGTATAGGCCAGTGCCCAACCCTGGCCACATAGTCAAATATAAGACTACAAATGAGATCTTACAAGGAAAAATAGTTAAACTAGTGAATTTACGACATGCTAGTGCCAAAAACTAACATATCCTCTCATTCTATTATGAAATTCTTCTTATAGATCAACATAATATATTCTAAATCATTGTTGTTTGAGAAAAGCATTTAATCTGTGTCCTTTAGAGAGCTATGAATAAACAAAACAAATTGCAATAAAATTTTACAAAGATAAACTTAAAATCTTCATATATTGAGTTCATATGATCTGGAATACATCATCTTGGAGATAATTCCATAACAATAGTAACAATAATGCACAAATTGATTCACCCTTACTCATAAAATCAAACAATTATCAAAACTAAACACTGCCTACTTACATGCCTCTCTAAAAAAAACTTTCAAAACCCTAAAATATGGCCTTGGTATTCTTTTTACAACTACAAGGAATTCTACAAGCTATAGGTAGTTCACATACATTTGATTTCTAGCCACAACTATCCAGTTTCAAAAAATATTTTCCCAACGAAATTTGGTGCATCTAGTTTTGTCTTGTAGTGAAACTTCTCATCTGGTATACAAGAGAGCCCAAAGTTAGAGTGCTTCTAGAGAACCAACCAGGCTTGTGAGTCATTATAATATCACACAGAGGTGGTTATTGGTGCAAAGAAAACCAATGCAATATTATCACCATTTCCCCTTGCAGGGGAGAACTTTGAGACTTTTTCTCAAGGGGAAATGGATGACTCTAAAACCCTATCTTTGGTGCCAGCATTCAGATTCCTCTCTACATCCCACCTATTAGAAAGAATTAGAGTGATAGCCAAAGAGATTATAACTATTTTCAAACCATAGTAAAAGCTTGTAGCTACACTCAAGAATTTTAATATCCCTCTCGCTACTTGTGGCAATTTTAATATCCCTCTAACTAGAAGATGGAATATCAATTCGCTTACTTCAATTGTCTCTATACATTTTCTACAACATAGTTGATGTAGAGACATCACCTTTGGCTCCTTACTATGGTAACTTTTGTCCTAGTGAGCCACTTGATCCTATATCCTAGGTTATGCACCCACTCAATTGAACCATCCATACACATTTGACAATGTGGTGTGACTGTCCCAACCACTAGTGCTTCACTTTCTTTACAAAACCTACCAAATTAGGATCACTCCTGATGGATCCACCACTTCCCTTATCACAAATTGGACTCTCTACACATCCCCACACAACATTTCAACTCTCAACTCCCTTAGAAAACTCTCTGTCAAACAACTCTTTGTTCATTGTCTCATTATGACTATCAATAGCAATATATAAAGGATAGTTACCCTTGAGTGCCCTAAATAAAAAGAACCACCTTAGCACCCCTCCAAATCTCTATCCTCTACAACTGACTCCTTTGAACCCTTAAACACAACAGACTATTTCTTTAACCAACATAGACTTCCCATTCAATGTCCTACTGTGAGAGTCTAGATAACTCCTTTGGAACAGTCACCATAACAACTCTTTCTTAGGTTCCCTTTCCCCCCTAACCACTTAATCACCTTAGGGACACACCCTACTAACTCCCCAAACCCCTGTCTCCTTCACACAACCCTTCTGACACATGTATGAAGGAAGTTCTTCACAAACTGCCATGCCATTGTCCTCTTGTGACAAAATAACAGTCACCTTTCATTTCACTCCAACTCATGCTCCTTGTTGCATGATACTTTTCCACTCCTACGAAATTTATTATACACCCCCTCCTCATCATTTCTTGGGATCAGAGGCTTTTTTAATGTACCACCTAAGAGAAACTACATTTTTAGTCTCTCGGGTTACCCTAAGTTAGGGTTCTGGCATTCTTCACCAAAATCTAGATATATTTTGCAATATTTGATCAAATGCAACCATTAAAAATCCAAAATTCTCTTAACCGCTATAACCCCACATCCATTGACTTTCATAATACTCACGTTTAGAAGGTGAGAAATTACTAACAAAGTGACTATTACAGAAGAAAATCAGGGGAATGCAGTGAAAACATTATTTGTATTGATCCAAATCTTACAAACTCTCATTACCCAACCACCATGCACTTTTCTGGTCTTTTTACATCATAAATAGGTCTCTTTTATACCCAAAAGACCGACCAACTACCACATAATTCTCCACAGAGTGACTAGAAACTGGTTGCAATTGTCACAAAATCGACTGTCCAAGGGTAGACCAGGTCTTATCAACTTGCAAGTCTATTATAAAGTGTTATAGGATGTTATCAAGCAACTTGAAAACTACATACCTATGAGCCCCTCTACATGGTGCTTCTCTTCAAACATTAATACTTAGCATATCTCCTATAAACTGTCTTATTTAGCCCTTAAAGCTCTATCACCAATTTAGGCACCAATGCATCCTTCTTCCCTTACTAACTTTTTCTTATTACCATTCAAGTCATATTACATGTTCTTCATTCTATCAAACCTCTACCAACTCCCTTTCCGATTACATGGTGACACTTATAGGTTTATGCCTTATCATGGCAACTTTACATTATAGTGACTTAATTACATTTCATAGGCACTAATGGCCTGAATTATAATATTTTGAGACCTTCTAGGTCCTTGTAGTCTTCCTTTGTCTTCAACTCCTCCTGTATCTCCATTAGGGCTTCATGGTGACCCGCTAGGCTTTAAGTGTTTTGCACTAATAGTTCTCTTCAAACACCTCTTCTTACAAAAGAATTCATCTGCACCCTCCACAAGATTCATCCTCGGCCTTTTGAAGAAAATAAACACATCCTTTTAATGCAAATAACCAACTTTATAGGACATATTTATCTCCCCTTCTTTAAGCTACAACTCACATTTCTCAAGTTGCAAAGTGGCGGCAACAATTTGTCAAATCTGGAAATTTTGTACTAAACCCAACAACTCTAAGATCTTTCACACTAGTTTTTCTTGGTTGCAACAAATTCACTGGGACACTAAAAAAAAATTGATGGCACGCTTGATGATTTTCTGGCTTGTACTGATATCAAAGCCCTACATTTTTCCATCAAATTTCACACCTCTTCCTAGATCTTACCTGACGTTACTTTCCTCTTTAATGCATCATCAAAAGGCCTTGATCATTTTCACCAGACACTTTCCTACCTGCATGGCACCATGGGACAGTTAATCATTTTCTTAACCCCCTTGGACTGACTCAGCCTTTGATGCAAACTAACACCCCTCTTTTCCTTTTGCCTTTACTATTGAGTACCTCGCTCACTTGTAGACTCTTTTCAAATGGTGATCTCAAGAGGATGATCATTGACAATTTGCAGCTAGCACTTAGGGAGAAAGTTTATTTTCTTAAGTATTCGTCATCCTCCAATCTATGCACTACATTTAGGGACTATCAATATTTTTGGCTTAATTTTGAGCTCCTACTTCAAGCTCTTGTGTTGATAATTTTGGATTTGCATTTCCTAGAGTTGGTCCAGGAAAAATAAAGTACGCACTAATATAATAACCATCACTTAGGCAACTAAGATGAACTCACAAATAACTCAATGTGGTAGAGTCACAAAAACTTCTCAAATATAACCTATTGACCCTTTCAAATATTCAACTACACCTAGACAACAAATCATACCCTTGTTGGTAATGATGCAAAAAAATTATTTCAATATCACCAAGTACCTAAGCATGATACCAAGTGTTGTGTGCATTTGAGATGTTGTCCAAGACAAGATAGAAAATGGAACCATTAACATCAAAGATAGAAAAATAAAATTCTAATAAGCCTTATGCTAAAGCCAACAATGAGTTGTAGATCTACACCAATCCTTTTCCTATGTATTCCCTTGAAATTTGTCTTTGTGTCTTCTTCTCCATCAAGTGATTGTGTGTGTGTGTCAATATGGTTACCATCACTTCAATATCTCTCTCTCGAGTCAAAAGGTGAAGCTTCCTAATATAATTTTCACCCCTAATGGCTCATCATTTCATGGAGATCCTGCTCCTCTCTACATTCCTACACAAATTAACAATAATTTCATTTCAGTTGTTACTATTGATCCTTCTTGAAAAGTAAATGTGATCACAAGGATTCTGTCTTTAACAATAGATTGAATAGGGAAAGGTATGATGAGTGTAGGGCCACCATCTGTATGCACAATGGTCTCTTTTTTCTTTCTATGGGGTCTACTACCTTGTTGGTCTATGTGGGACCCAAGGTAGTCTCTATTACATTTGTGGTTATTCCTAAGTTTGACTTATTTCATGTGAAGCTAGGCATTCTCTGACTAGTTTCCATAGATGTGGTCCCTTCAGTTGTCCACAAGTGTCTGAAGTTTCCCTTTGAAGACATAGTGCATACTTTCTAAGACACTAAATATAAACCACTTGTGTTATGTGGGGGCTTTTCTCTTGATCATTTATGGCCCACTCCAATTGGACCCATGTTACACTGCAATGATATGATGTATAAAGCATATTACAAGTACAATATCATGCAATTAGCATCAACATTAGTCCAACCTACTTTTTGTTTGGCTCCTTCATCTTCTATCCCTCCTAATTTTGTTCTTGTACAAAAATATGCTTCATAAGGACATTCTCATTCTTTAGAGAAGACCCCCTCATTGTCTAAATATTGTAAAACCTTTTGTGGTGTCTCATGTTCCTTCTATTGTTCTTGATATGGGAAAGGGAAAGGCATCTATGTTGCCAAAGTTGAAATCTCATGTTTTTGAGCTTCACATTCTTTTGGACATCCCTCACCGTACTATGTATGGCAAGGGTAAGTGTTCCCTACATGCTCATCCTTTACCTATAACACCTCCATTTCAGCTTTTGAGGGCTCTTCCTAAACCTCGAACTACTCCTAGAGAAAAAAAAGAGGAAAGGTGTATGTGACTGAGATTGGGGTTACTACTTCTATAGCACCTCCTACTTCATTGGTTGGGCCTTCTCCTCTGTTGAAAATGATGCAAATGGATCCACCTATGATGCAAGATTCTATGGAGTCTTCAGAGTCTTTTTTTCCTAGCATACATCTATGTTAGAACCAGCTTGTGCATGAGCATAAGTGTCATCAACAGGTGATGGCTCGGGAACATGAGGCCACTTTGAAGACTTAGGGAAATTCTTCTATGTTTGTGAAGGCTTAAGTTTGACTTAGGTAGCTGACATAATACTTTATTTAATATTGTTTAGAGTGCATTCAATTTTTGGTAACTATTAGTTTGATAATTTTAGTGCTATCTCTTCACTCTTTTATTTATACATGGTGTTTTTATAGTTTGTATCAGATCTCAATTTATTATTCACTTCTAGTGAAATAGCATCTCTTTTTTGCTTCTCTTTGTTTGTTAAGTGTTTTTCTCTATATGTAGTTGTCCTAGGTGGTCAAACATGGTATCAAAACAAGCAACATAGCCACCCCTTCTAGTTGAGAGTTTTCTCTAGGTTTGTGTTTGAGGTTTGGGTGATTTTGGTATGTGATGAGAGACATTGATTTTTGGTGTTTATTGAGTCATTATCATTTGGCCTGATCGTTATTGCTTTCTAGATCATTGTGACTAGGTTGGTGACACTCTACTCTTTGTCTCAATTTATAGTGGTGATCAATAACTTGTCTAGGCATTGCATTTATATGCAAGTTTCAAATAGTTGGGAGACATTCATTGTTATTAACTAGTGTTTGTTTGGTCATTTGTTTGAACTAGTTCATGGGCTCTTTAACACTAGTTTATATTAGTGGTCTGATCCCAAGCCATTTTGGGTTATCAACTCTCCACAAATTGATAATATTTTTTTTAAATTGATTAGCTTGTTACATATAGGTTGGTTGTTTATTTTCACTTTCCCATTCTTTTCTTTTGAAGTTGCACCCTCAGTTGCATCCACTTATATCTTCTTAGCATGGGTATTTCACTTTAGTTTGAGTTGAAGCTTTTTATTTCTCAAAGTTCTAACCAATATTTTGTCACTTTTCTAAAGGTTATGCCACATATTTCAACTAATTGCCTATTTAGGTTTTTATCTACAGCAAAGAGTAGTTGAGGGTGGGCTCGCAGTACAAATCAGCTGAATATTTTGTTGGGAAATTTTGGCCCATATTGGTGGTGTAACCTCATCATTGGCTATTTTTAATTCCCGATGCTCTCACTCCATAATGAGCACTTCCACAGGCTCATGTGGTCTGTGGAGGTCCTTGTGTGCATGCACCTCTAGTGTGGCTCAATTTTGTTGTATATTGGCTTGGTGACTTGTTCGCTTGAGCTTTTGCACTTAGACATTGTGCTTGGAGCTTGACTTAGAGGAGACTATGTGGTGAGGGTCACCAACCACACTCTCATATATTGAGATCCACTCAGATTGTATGACCAAATTTTTCTCCCTACAATAGGTCATGGTCACATGGAGGGACCAGGTACTATTAGTTAATCTCTCCTAATGTTCTCAAAAGTGCCTAATATAGGCTTTTTATAAAAAAATTGCAAAGAAACGCCATTTTGGCCAAACAAGATATTGTCGAAAAGTTGTTTCAATGAAATTCATTATGGACTAGGTATTTTCAATATTTTACATTTTTTATGGTTTTACCAACTAAAATTTACAAGCTTATTTTGTTACTTCTACTTGGTGTCATTTGGCAATTTGGTTTTGGGGATCACAAATTCTTTTTTTATCCATTGTGTATGGTGTTAGCTATAAGTGTCTCTTTTCTTTTGTATTCACTTCCACATCACATCGAAAAAAAAGCACATTGAGTTGCTCACTCCACATAGGTATCATACATAGAAGCTCAAGATGTCACAATTGTTGCAATCTTAGGGTTTTGGGAAAATGCTAGATGAACATCAACCCGAGGTTACGAAGACTTTTGAGCAGTTTCTGTTGGAAAGCTACAATGGAAACAATTGTTTTTTTTTCATTGATGTCAAACCTTAATTGGTGAGACTATTGCTATTTGTTTGAGTACCATATCTATTGATTGATAAAGGAAAGGATAACAAGAAGACCAAGTGAAATGGTTGAGTTATGGGAAATCACAAGGGTATTTGATCAGTTGGTACATTGGCAAAGAAATGTGTTGTTTATCTTTTGATGATAGTTTACTGAGAATAATTTATGCTGAGTGAAGTTTGTGATGACCGAGTGCCAGTAAATTGCCGAGGAAACCAGTGATGACTGAGCGGAAGAACATAGTGTTGGCTAAGCAGCAGTATTTTGGTAATTGTTAAGATTTGAGATCTCTGGCCGACATAGTTGATTTTATTGGTGTATGTAAAGTTAATTAAGGATAAGCATAATTGGTCCACACTATTTAAATGCATGGGTAATCATAATTAATGCATGGATCAAATATTTAATTAGTGATTGCTTTGGAGAAGTAAATTAAATGTAAAAATAGAAAGATTCGTTGGATCTAACCTAACCTAAGATCTACAATCTTGATTAAGTGGCAAAGATTTATTTTACCTAGATGAAGAGGTATAAGATAACCTCAAGGGGTTATTCAGAGGAGTGAATTGAATGTAAGAGGGATTGCATTGTTAATTGACTGATTGACATGATCTAGCAGAGAAGTAGAGAGTTGCAAAAGTGATTGCTTGACGGATTTCCAAACAGATCTGAAGATTGAAATGAGAATGGAGGCCACTCAATGAATTAGCATTAGAGCCAAATTGGATTTGGATTTGCAAAGTAAGTTGTATGTATCATATCACACCTGTTGATTACTTTCTAACCATTGTATCAGTCATAATCCTTTAACCAGGTTGACCTAATAGTCATTGTGTAAATCCTTTGAGTAAGGTAACATTTAGGTGGAATGTTCAAAGTCCTCTAACAAGGCCACTCTTAACAGGGTGATTAAATCCTTTAACCAGGTCACATTTAGCAATGTGTTTTGTAACCTTTAACAGGGTTGGATCCTAACAGAGCTCACTTCATAAGAGTGAAAAATTGATATCATGTTATTAGTGGTTTTCCCCAAATTGGGTTTCCACATTAAATACTGGTGTCAACTTGTATGAATGTTTATGTTGTGTTTTACTGTTAAGTTTCTACAAGCTGATTACATTTGAATAGTAAAATTGAATATGTATGTTGTTGATTTATGTTATTGTTGCCAAGCAGATCTGAGTTGTTCGAAGTGGTATAAATTTTAATTTGGTACATCTAGACCTGACGATAACTGATTCCCCCCCCCCCCCCCCTTAGTTATTCTAAATTCATTCTAATAATTGGTATCAGAGCGTTGGTCTCTTGAAAATAGTTTGAAGGTACTTGGAGCAAAAGATCAAGATGTATAAAAAGTAGGTACCAAAGTTGAACAAAGATAACTTCCCTGCATGGCAAAGTTTGTTGAAATTGCATCTGGTTGGTATTGGTGATTCTACTAAGCACTATGTTGAACATGATTATGTAGCCCCCACTACACCTGCAACAGCTGCACAGTTAAGATAAAAGCAAGAACACGATCAAGCAATGTTGGAGATTGCATCATCTCTGAACTATCATGAGTTTGAAGACATAAATAATTGTACAACTGCAAACAAAATGTGGGATGTCCTTGCAACCATCTATGGAGGTGACAGATGTACTGAGAGCCAAATCTGAAAGTTTAACAGGTAAGTTTGATGAAATGAAAATGCAAGAAGGAGAAAATATAATTCAATATTATGGTAGGATAAAGGAAGTTGTAAATTCTATCAGAGGAGCTAATGGAACCATTGATGATAAAACCATTATGAGAAAGGTACTGAGAACTCTTCTTCATGTGTATGCTATTAGAGTCTCTACAATTCAAGAGTTAAGATGTACTCCTAATAATAATTTGACTTTGGAATGTCTGGTAGGCAGACTTACTACATTTGATATGTAAAATTTTGATAACTACACTCCACAGGCTATTGAATCTGCATTCAGATCCTAGTTGGTCCTTAACAAATCAAAGAAAGGAAAGAAATGTGTGAACAGTGACAGTGACACTACAGATGATGATCTGGAAGAACTTGAGGCACTCATGGAAAAAATACTATCTAGAGGAAAAGGAAAATTCAAAGGTAAACTTCCTATCATTTGTTTTTCATGTAACAAAGTAGGTCATATTGCTGCAAGATGTCCTGATAAGAATGATAAAGATGAAAGAAGAGATAGCAAGTATAAAGACAAAAAGGGTGACTAAGACTTCAGAAAGTATAAGAACTACAAAGATAAAGGTAAGAAATCTTGTTATATAGTTGAAGAATCTTCTGACAGTGAAACTGACAATTCTGATGAACATGATATAGAAGTTGTGTATGTTTCTATGAAAGATGATTCTAATGATGATGAGAAAACTGCACTAATTTCTTATATGAGTAAAGGTGATCGTTGGATTATTGACAGTGGTTTTTCACATCACATGACTGGTGATAAAGATAAATTTGAAACCTTAGATTAGTGTAAAGGTGGTTATGTTAAATTTGGTAATGATGCACCATGTCTTATTAAAGGGAAAGGATCAATTAACTTGATTGACAAGATCAGATGTGACAATGTATATTGGGTTGATGATCTTAATTATAATTTATTGAGTGTTGCACAACTGAATACTTTTGGTTACAGATTTGAATTCCATCACAAGAAGGAAAAGATCTATGATGCCACTGGAGAATTAGTTGGAAGTGGTGAGCAAACAAAAGGTAACTTGTTCCATCTGGATTTAGCTGATGAGACATGCTTGTTTGCACAATATAATGATGTTTGGTTATGGCATAAAAGGTTGTGTCATGTAAAATTTGATAACTTGGTAAGCATAAGCAAATTGAAAAAGGTTAGAGGGCTGCCTAAGTTGAAGAAACCTGAAAATGCAATGTGTAAGCAATGTCAATTAGAAAAAATGACTAAATCTAGTTTCAAAAGCAAGACTCATACTTCTGAGGGAATTCTAGAATTGGTTCATACTGACCTTTGTGGTCCTATTGGTGAGAAAAGTTACTATGGAGATAGATACTTTATTCTATTTGTTGATGATTACTCAAGAATGATGACTGTTATGTTTCTTAAAGAAAAATATAATGCATTCCAGTTATTTAAGTGGTACTTGGCAAAAGTTGAAAAAGAGACAGGTAAAAGCCTGAAATGTTTAAGATCTGACAGAGGAGGTGAGTTTATTTCTAATGAGTTTAACAGGTTCTGCAATGACCAAGGGATAAAAAGACAGATGTCCACACCTAGGACACCACCACAGAATGATATTTCTGAGAGAAGAAAAAAATATATCATGGATTGTGCCAAAACACTAATGATGGAGAAAAATGTTGCACAAAAATATTGGAGAGAATTCGTAAGTACAACAGTTTATACCCTGAATAGAGTACAAGTCAAGAAAGGTACTAATGCTACACCTTATGAGCTATGGTGTGGATATGCACCTAATGTAAGATATTTCAAAGTTTTTGGAAGCAAATGTTTCATACTGAAGGATAACATAAATGGAAAACTTGATGCTAAAGGTGAAGAAGGCATATTTCTTGGTTATTCAACTAGAAGTAAAGCTTACAAGTGTTTGAATTATAACACTAAAAAAATTATGGAAAGTGCAAATGTTAGAATCGATGAGTATGCAGAAAGAAATGAAGTTGAAAGCACATAGGAACCTAAAATTTACAAATCATTTTTCTATATGGATGAGGAAGATTCTAGTGAATTACCTGAACCTGAGAAAGGGGTTGTCAAGCAATAGCTAGCACCTGTCGAGTCATAGAACGAAGCTATCAGGCAACAGGAGGTAATTGCCAAGCTATCTGATGGAGATGCCAAGTCACAAAATCAACCTAAATTGGACATGAATGATCAATCTAAAGCAGAAAAATAACCTACTCTAGCAAAGTATGTAAGAAGACACCATAAACCTGATCAAATCATAGGATCAAAGAATTTTTTAGTTATGAAAAGAAGCAAGTTGAGAGAAGATACATGCGTTATGTGATTTTGAGCCTAAAATAGTAAAAGATTCCTTAGACAATGAAGATTGGATACAAGCCATGAATGAAGAAATTGAATAGATTGAGAAGAATAAGACTTGGACCCTTGTATCGAGGCCAAATGGAAAGAATGTAATTGGTACTAAGATTCATAAATAAGTTGAATGAACATGGAGAGGTAACAAGAAACAAAGCTAGACTAGTATGCAAAGGTTATGCACAAGAGGAAGGAATTGATTATGGAGAAACATTCACCCCAATTGCAAGATTGGAAGGAGTAAGAACATTACTTGCATATGCAGCCTACAAAGGTTTTAAAGTCTATCAAATGGATGTAAATTCAACATTTCTAAATGAGATATTAGAAGAAGAAGTTTACATTGAACAAGATGATGGATTTATTGACCCAAGCAAGAGGAACATGGTTTGCAGATTACACAAAGCACTATATGGACTGAAGCAAGCACTAAGAGCATGGTATGAGAGATTGCACAATTATTTGCTAAAGATTGGATTTGCAAGAACCAATGACAACAATTTGTATTTGAAGACAGAGCAAAACAAAGGTACTTTATTGGCTGAAATTTTTGTTGATGACATTATATTGAGTGGACAAGATGTGTTATGCCAAGCATTTGGAAAGGAGATGCAAACTGAATTTGAGATGTCTATGTTTAGCGAGATAAAAAAATTTGTTGGCTTACAAATATATCAGATGAAGAATGGTATCTATATTACTCAATCAAAATATGTCAAGGAGATACTAAAAATTTTTGTAATGGAAGATTCAAAACCAGTGAGTACACCCATGGCTACTAGACAAAAGTTAACAAAAAATGATGATACAAAAGAAGTGAATCAAACCCTTTAAAGGTCAATGATTGGAAAGATGTAATATGTTGTACACAATAGACCTGATATTGCACTGGTTGTTGGTATTGTTGCAATAATTTCTGCCAATCCCAAGGAAACTCATATGATGGTAGTAAAAATAATTTTGAGATATTTGAAAGGAACAAATGATTATGGTCTATATTAAAAAAAGAATGACAAGTTTGAACTCAGAGTCTATACTGATTCTGATTGGGTTGGAAATTTGGATGATAGAAAAAGAAACATAGGTGGAGCATTTCTTTTAGGAAAAAGATTAGTTTCATGGACAAGAAAGAAATAGAATTGTACCTCACAATCTATAGTTGAAGTCGAGTATGTGACAGCAGAAGTTAATTGTTCTAATATTGTGTGGTTGAAGATACTACTGAAAGGTATGAAAGAGGAGATCACAGAACCATTTGTTATGTATTGTGAGAAAATGGGTGTCATTAATATCTCTAAGAACTATGTAATGCACTCTAAAACAAAGCATATAGCTATCAAGTATCATTACTTAAGGGAGCTAGTTCAGAAGAAGGAAGTGAAACTAGAATATGTGAATACTAAGGAACAATTAGCAAACATATTTACCAAGGCACTACCCAAGGATGCTCATGAGTATATGCAAGGTAAATTAAGGGTGATTCCCCTAACTGGGGCTAATTAGTTCACAATAATACTGTTGCATCAAATGTTATATTCAGAATATTTTTCACATTGATGCATAGGCAGTCACACTTTAGGATGCTGCCTAAAGTTGTGAAAAATAGACAAGGATAGAAAAGAGGATCAGGCATAAGCAAGATGATAGAAACAGCATGATACAGAGTTTAGAATAGAATAATTTGCATGATGAAGATGTCAACGTCTTTGGCATTGTTGTCAATGTCTTTGGCATTGTTGTCAATGTCTTTGGCATTGTTGTCAATGTCTTTGGCATTGTTGTCAAAGAGGGAGAAGTTTACTGAAAGAGGGAGATGTTTACTATACTTAGAGATAAGAGAGATTTTACTGAAAGAGGGAGTATATAGATGAACAGAAATAGAAAGATTTTAGTGTGATTATAGACACAAAAGGAAAAATGTTTTACAAGATGAGAATCAAAATGAAGCTAAAGACATTAATGAAGATTTGTTCATATCAAGGAACACAGGCATACTTTTTGGATTGTATGGTAACTATGGTTGAAAATTATTGTTTTAAAGTTTAGTGTTGTCATCAATGCCAAAGAGGGAGATTTTTGGAAAGCTACAATGGAAACAATTGTTGTTTTTTCATTGATGTCAAACCTTAATTGGTGAGACTATTTCTATCTATTTGAGTACCATGTCTATTGATTGATAAAGGAAAGGATAACAAGAAGACCAAGTGAAATGGTTGAGTTATGGGAAATCACAAGGGTATTTGATCAGTTGGCACATTGGCAAAGTAATGTGTTGTTTATCTTTCGATGACAGTTTACTGAGAATAGTTTATGATGAGTGAAGTTTGTGATGACCGAGCGCCAGTAAATTGTTGAGGAAACCAGTGATGACCAAGTGGAAGAACACAGTGCTGGCCAAGCAGCAGTATTTTGGTAATTATTGAGATTTGAGATCTCTAGCCGACATAGTTGATTTTATTGGGATATGTAAAGTTAATTAAGGATAAGCAGAATTGGTCCACACTATTTAAATGCACGGGTAACCATAATTAATGCATGGATCAAAGATTTAATTAGTGATTTCTTTGGAGAAGTAAATTAAATGTAAAAATGGAAAGATCTATTGGATCTTACCTAACCTAAGATCTATGATCTTGATTAACCAGCAAATATTTCTTTTACCTAGATGAAGAGGTATAAGATAACCTCAGGGGGTTATTTAGAGGATTGAATTGAATGTAAGAGGGATTGCATGGTTAATTGACTGATTGGAATTATCTAGCAGAGAAGCAGAGAGTTGCAAAAGTGATTGCTTGACAGATTTCCAACCAGATCTAAAGAATTAAATGAGAATGGGGGCCACTCAGTGAATTAGCATTAGAGCTGAATTGGATCTGGATTTGCAAAGTAAGTTGTATGTATCAGATCACACCTGTTGATTACTTTCTAACCATTGTACCAGTCAAAATCCTTTAACCAACTTGAACTAATAGTCATTGTGTAAATCCTTTGAGCTAGGTAACATTCAGGTGGAATTTTCTAAGTCCTCTAACAAGGCCACTCCTTACAGGGTGATTAAATCCTTTAACCAGGTCATATTTAGCAATGTTTTTTGTAACCTTTAATAGGATTGGCTCCTAACAAACCTCACTTCAGAAGAGTGAAAACTTGATAGCATGTTATTGGTGGTTTTTCCCAAATTGGGTTTCCACGTTAAATACTGGCGTCAACTTGTGTGAATGCTTATATTGTGTTTTACTGTTAAGTTTCTACAAGTTGATTACATTTGAATAGTAAAACTACATATGTATGTTGTTTATTTATGCTATTGTTGTCGAGCGGATCTGAGTTGTTCGAAGTGGTATAAAGTTTAATTTGGTACATCTAGACCTGAGGATAACTGATTCACCCCCCCCCCCCCCCNTTCCCCCCCCCCCCCCCCCTCTTAGTTATTCTAAATTCATTCTAATAGTTTGTTCATAGAAATAGAATGGATGAGGTGAAGGGACTCATTGGTATACATGTTTTTAATATTTTGTTTCATATTGTGGAGTGTAAGATACCTAAAGAGGTGTGAGACAAACTTTTTGCATTGTATAATAAGATCAATCTGTTTATGATCTTGCAACTTCAAGTCTAAGCTATTTTTTATTCTACCATGGATTCTATGAGAGTATATCATAAGATGCCTACTTTTGAGGTGTTTTGTAATTGTTGAAAGATTTGGCTATGGAGATAGCCACCCAAGATCTGAAGGCTTGATGGAAAGCACAATAAGAAGAGAGAATGAATATGACAATAATAAATTGTATTCTCACCAAGAATGCAATGCAATAGCTTGAATGAATCTTACAAAGGAGACTACTTGGTTAAATAGACCAAGGTGAGACATAGGAAGGCATAAGATATGATGAGTGTCATAATCTTATGACATGATAATCAAGAAATAACTTATCACCCACTTAAGGTAAAAAGGTGACAATGTCACATATCCACTAAAGGTGGATCACCCTCCAAAGTGGAATAAAGTATGTGCAACATGTCCACTTAAGGTGGAAGGTGATGAAGTGATAAGTGTACTAAAGGTGGATTCACCACATAAAGTGAAATGTTATAACATCATAATACCACCTAAAGTTGAAATGATCTTAAAATCTCCTATGTGGTCCCTAATTAAATTTAAATAACTTTTGTGTCTAGATTCTAGAAGAATGGCTTACTAGGTGCAATAATTAAATACACCAACACCCCACTTAAGTACCACTTAGGGAGAATGTATGCACACAATGCAAGATAGGTCCCAGTTACTAAGCCATGTTAGATACCCATGTACAAGTGGAATGCAATCTTTCACAAATGGACAAAATGAAAAAACCCATTGGGGAAAAATTCCTCAAAAGAGAGATGAAAATACAAAATACTCTCAAAGAGGATTGAGGACAAAACCCCGTGTGAGGAAAAATTCCTCCCTTAAGAGACGAGAAGAGAGATCAAGTAGCCCCCCTTAATGATGAATGTACACCAATGGTAGATTCTCCAAACTAGATGTAGAAGGTTCTCCATTATCATCGAACAACATTCCTCCCCTTAGGAAGAAACAAAAACAAAGGTGTATGAATGAAGTCTCCCCAATCCTGAAAGGAAGATGTAGGAAGAAATCTCAAAATGCATAAAGTATCTAAAAACTGCTCAAGTGTCCCCATGTTGATGTTGAAAGTTTCCTCCTTCATATTAGGTGTACTAGTGAAAAATATAATCCATGATCTATCGAAGATGAATTAGAACAAGATCTAAAGACTCTAGTAGTTCCTTTGAAGATAAATCAACCTCGTCCAAATAGTGCTCCAAAGTATCCACACTCATGTCAAGCTATGAAGAATGATCATATAGAGAAGGAAGAAGAGGGTCAAAGTGTTCCCTCACAACAAATGAAGAAGGATCATCCCCAACAAAGAGAATATGAATATAATCAATGATGTTTCCCAAATTTTCAAGATAAGATTATGTAACACACCTAGGCTTGCTCTCTACCCTATTCTCCTCTAGGGTCTTCTTAGGCCAATGAAATGACCTAGTAGGGTTCTATGCTCAACCCTACTCTCCTTAGGTATCTTGACACAAGATCCTAACCTTTCACCTAGTGTACACCAATAGTACTGATCAAAAATGCTCCATTCTGCAACACAAACTAACTAGGTCTTTCCTAGTCTCAATCTCCAAGAATTTCTCAATTCCTCTTAGGACTTAGCTCCATGGAAGGATAGGTCATCAAGACCTCCAATAGTTCCATTTGAACCCCTACATACACCATTCACAAACATATATCAATCGAGTGCTTCAAAGTGCACCTTTCTCAATCCAAGTAGGGCTACAAGCCAATTAGGCCTTTTTCTAGCCTTTTTGAAGATAACTTGAAATTTTCCCATACAAGCCTCCAAAATGGTTTAGGATTAAAACACCATTTATCAAGTACTTTTATATTTTCAAGATCTCCAATCCTCAAGTTGTCCGTACAACCCTTCCTACAATCATGCCTAAAAATTAGGGTTTTAGGGCTTATTGACAGTCTGAACACAAGAGTGTTCTTTCAACACACCAAACAACTCCTCAAACCTTCTACTTCAAATTGGGGGTCTTTCACACATTACTCTATCCCTCCATGATATTTTTTTGAAGCCACCAATGCATTCAACCCTCCTTGCATCACTTGCAATGTTTCTCAGTCCCTAGCCATGCACAGCAGGCTCACCTAGCGCATCATTGAAAAAATAGAAAAAATAATTTCTTGGGCCCCTCCTTCTATAAAAATAATTTACATGGAGTCTCCTCACCCATTCCAAGAGCTCATACAGAATCTATGGTGGAAAGTTGAGTTAAGACCTCATTTGTCCAACCTGCCTGGTTCAGACCAGCGACAGGGCAAAACATAAAGAATTTAACTAAACCATTACAAACACTACAAATTCACAAAATAAATCCACATAGAATATAAAAATAACCTACCCTACATTAATTAGTTGATCCAGACTGGGATCTAATCCATCTAACTACTATAAACAAGAAAACTCACTAAAATTGCTCTGAAAATGCACACACAGAAAATCTTGTATATTCAAAATGTTCACCAACCTTGATTACAAGTCAAGGAAGGCCTCCTATACTTGTCCCCATCCCTAATCTAATGGTTTTAGATGGTTACCATAACCATTTTATCGAAAATGCTCTTCTTGCACAACTGTTGTCAATGTTGTCAATGACAACATTGACAATTTTGACAACTTTCCACAATTTTAGGAAATCCACTCTAAACTTTGTTCTAAGACTGTGAACACATCATAATAGACTTAGGTAGACCATTCCTACCTCTCTTAGGTCCTAAAAAACTTTCTTTCTAAATTTGACCCCTATGTGCTTGATTTACACCATTGCCACAACATTGGCAATTAGGGTCCAATTTGGCACTTGTCTCCTAAAAGACCAAACAAACTTGAAAAGACCTTCCCTAAAGACCTAAAACACACCTTAGGACACCTCTATTCCTATTATTCAACTAGTGGTTTGGCTAGAACCACTACAAGCCAAAAGAACTCTAGAAACCCTAGGTCACCAAAGAGCCTTACCTAGGTGCTCCTGCACCATACTCCCGCACAAAGGGAAAGTCAAGTAACTCCTGCAAACAATAAAGAGTCAGGAATTCCCAGCTTCTTGAAGTCAGATTTTGCAATCCATGAAGCCTCTGATTCAGATCTATCTTCCACTTGATAAGGTTCTCCATATACACCTTGTGTCTTGTTGTCTTTTGCACTCTTGAATCCAAAACTCCCTCAGCTGTCAATTTTTTTTTGGTGGACACTACATTAGGGTCTACATCACTCTGAACTCCTTGATTATGTTGACTAATCTTATTCAATGGACCTTTAAACTAAACTAGGTCCTTCACATTGAAAGTAGAAGAGATATTCAAATCAGAAGGTAAGTCTATCTTGTAGGCATTAGCCCCATATTTAACTAGGAATTTGCATGGTCCTATTCTCTTCATATGAAAATTAATAGGGACTCCCTTCTGCATTCTTGACTTGTTCAAATGAACCATAACATAGTCCCCTACTTGAAATTAGATATCTTTCCTCTTCTCATCCACTTTGCCCTTCAACTTTTGCTGACTGTCCTGTATAGTTTTCTTGACCTGCTCTTGGATCTCCTTCAAAGTGTGGGTAAAGTCCTTAGCATTCCCACTATTGTAATTTCTTCCTCCAATATCCCTAAGCTCACAAACTCCCCTAGGATACATCCCATAAACTATTTCAAATGGGCTTCTCCCTGTCATCATGTTTCTACTGTCATTATAGGCATACTCTGCCTGAGGTATGACCACATCCCATGTCTGCCCATATTCTTTGGTTAGGCACCTCAATAGGTTACCTATAACCCTGTTGACCACCTATGTTTGACCATCAGTCTAAGGATGGTATGCTGATCCAAAAGATAAGTTTGTACCCAATCTATTCCATAATGTTTTCCAAAAATGGTTCATGAAATTAACATCCCTATCAGATACAATGCTTAAGGGTAGTCCATGAATTCTTACAACTTCTTTAAAGAATAGATAAGATATGTGACTAGCATCACTAGTAGTCTTGCATGGAATGAAATGCCCCATCTTGCTAAATCTGTCAACTACTATATAAATACTATCATAACCTTGCTTATTCTTTGGTAGACCCACTATGAAGTCCATGCTCACACACTCCCAAGGTTTGTTTGGGACAGGTGAGGGTTGATACAAGCCTTCATTGCTGCTACCTCCCTTTGCCTTCATGCATACTACACACTATTCCACATATTTAGTGACATCTTTTGTCAACTTAGGCCAATGATAAAACCTTTGTACTAACTCCAAGGTCTTGTTTACACCAAAGTGTCCACTCATAGATCCATTATGCTTTTCTTGTATGAGATTCATCCTCATAGAACCCCTTGGCACACATAATTGATTTCCTCTGAATAACAATCCATTTTGCAATGTGAACTCAGAGAATTTGCTATGGAAGTGGTTCTGAAAATCATGGCACACTTGATATGCCTCACCAAAATCTTAATCTGCTTGATAGAGGTCCTTAAAACTCTCTATGCCTATATTGTTCAAATGAACTTATTGGACTATCAAAAGTCTCCTACTTAGTGCATCAACAAATTTATTCAACTAACCCTTCTTATGCTTGATGGTAAATGTAAAGGCTTGGAGATATTCCATCCATTTTAGATTCCTATTACTCAACTTCTCTTGTATATTGATGTAGCTAAGGGCCTGATTGTCAGTAAACACCACAAATTCCTTAGGTAAAAGATAGTGTCTCCACTTTCTTAATGACTGCACTAGAGCATATAATTCTAGGTCATAAGTAGAGTATTTCTTCTTAGCTTCATTCAGCTTCTCACTAAATAAGGCCATTGGTCTGCCCTCTTGAATTAACACACCTCCTACTGCTATGCCACTTGCATCACATTCAATAGTGAATAACTTATCAAAACTAGGCAATGTTAGGATAGGTTGTGTAGCTACTTGCCTTTTCAACATCTCAAATGACTTCCCAGCTTCTAAGTTCTATCTAAACTTAGCCTTACTTCCGCCCTTAATAGTTTCCAACAATGGTGCACATATACCACTGAAATTCCTAATAAACTTCCTATAAAATTGAGTTAGGTCGTGGAAACTCCTTACCTCAGTTGCTGATTTAGGGGGTGGCCAATTTAGTATAGATGACACCTTATCTTGGTCCATCTTCAAGGATCCCTTGGATACCACAAATCCCAAGTAGACAAGCTCTTGCTTGAGAAACTCACACTTCTCCAAATTAATGGCTAGTTTATCTTCATGCAACTTCTTCAACATTGATTCAACATGCTTGATGTGATCTTCCTTTGTTCTGCTATAGATCAATATGTCATCAAGATAGACCACCACAAACTTACTTGTGAATTCCTTAAGCACTTCATTCATGAGCCTCATGAATGTTCTAGGAGCATTGGTGAGGCCAAATGGCATCACAAGCCACTCATACAACCCATCAATTTTTTTGAATGTTGTCTTCCACTCATCTCCCTCCTTAACCCTTATCTGATGGTAACCACTTTTCAAATCCAACTTGGTAAATTACATTTCCCCTCCAAGACAATCCATAAGATATTCTATCATGGGTATTGGGAACCTGTATGTTATGGTGATTCTATTAATTGCCCTTGAATCAATATATAGCCTCCATTTTCCACCTTTCTTTGATGCTAACACCACAGGGACTGCACATGGGCTAATACTCTTTTTAATCAAGCCTTGGTCCAATATTTCTTGGACTTGTCTAGCTACCTCTAAATTCTGATCAGGGGTCATCTTATAAGTTGCTTTATTAGGTAATGAGGCACCAGACATGAAGTCAATTTGATGACTAATCACTCTCTTAGGAGGCAAAGTTGCAGGAGTCCCATCACTGACTATATCATTGTATTTGTCAAGTAGAGGCTGAATCTCCTTGGGTACTATATCTTTAACTATCTTCTCTTCCTCCTTGGGCTTTAACAAAATGGCATACCCTGCACTTGCCTCTTCCTTGATGTCTTTTACAAACATATTTCTACTGCAGAATAACATAGTAGGAGTCTTAGACTGTGGCTCTTCATCCTCCAATAAAGACTGCATTTTAAATGTATTTCCATTCTTCTTAAAGGATATGGAATTCTCCTTTCCATGATATACTACCTCTCTATCATATTTCCAGGGTCTTCCTAACAACAAGTGGCAAGCATCCATTGGCAGGATGTCACAAAGTAATTTATCCTTGTATCTTGCTATAGAGAACTCTACCCATGTTTGCTCATTTACTAACACACTTTGTCCCTTATTAAGCCAAGTCACCTTGTAAGGGTTCCCATGGGGTATCTTGGTTAATTTAAGCTTAGTAACTACCTCCTCTAATATTATATTATCAGTAGATCCAGAGTCTACTATCACCTTGTAGACTTTTCCAAGGATCTAACATTTGATCCTAAACAATGCCCTCCTTTGCTTAGGCTCATGCTTCATTGGCTTCCTGATTAATACCCTTCTAAACATCATATTCTCACCCATCTCAGAGTCTATATGATCAACATCAGGTGCCTTGACACTAGAAGTGTCTTCTTGAACATAAGCTACCCTCTTGTCACTATTGGATGCATTAGGTTTATCAGGACACCTATATGCTGGATGACCAGTCTATCCACAATTGTAACACTTCATATTTGCAAAATAGGAGTTGCTTCTACCTCCTCTTCCCCTATTGGATCCACTCTAATTACCTCTACCTCTGCCATAACCACCTCTTGGTTTGGATTCATTGGTGTGCTCTGTCAATCTATTTTCACCTTGGCTTCTTTGTTCGCTGCCCCTGCCTTGGTAACCTCCTCTTTGTCATCTTTGGTCTCTCCCTCTACCTCTACCCTTCAGATTAGAGTCACTCATCTTCCTATTCTTCTCTTCAACCTTGAGAGCTAGTTGTTGACATCTTTGAACAGTATTGGGGGTCCATAAGCTAATCTCTTCTTGGATGTTCCACTTCAACCCACCTAGATACCTAGCCACTTTGATTGGATCTTCTTCTTGTTTCTTTGACCTAAGATAGATTCTTTGAAATTCCTTTGTATAGGAGGCTACATCCATATCTTTCTGCTTCAATCCTTGTCTCCTTCTATGGATTTGGATCTCATAGTCTTCTAGTAAAATTTTCTTTTTCATCTTAGTTACCATTGCTTGCCAATTTTCTATAGGTTGCTTCCCAAGTCTAACTCTTTCATCCTGCAGATACTTCCACCATGTTAGGGCCGATCGCCTAAGCCTTGACTTATCCACCTTAACCTTTTGTGCATCTATTATGCCTTCACACTCAAAGTGATTATCCATCCCTTCAATCCACTCCAACACTGTATCAACATCCATTTTCCCACTAAACAATGGGATGCCTTCTAAGGATTTACCACCCAATGCCTTGATGGCTTTCAAGAATGGTTCCTAATCCATCACAGGGTCTAGTTCAGGGATAATATCATCCTCTTCAACCTTCTTCTTCCCTCTATCACTTGTTTCACCTTCTCTACCTCGGTCTCTTGCATCCACTACTTCTTGTAGTTTTAGCTTCATCTCTGCTAGGGCCTCTTCAAGGAGTCTATTCCTCTCCTTTTTCTCATCCATGTCCCTAGACATCTCTACATTTGTTACCATGTCTATGGAGCCACAAGATTCCACCTCTGACATATACAATCCCAAATCTTTTGGGGCTATGATACCACTCTGATATAACACACCTAGGTTTTCTCTCTACCCTATAATCCTCTAGGGTCTTCTTAGGCCAATGTAGTGACCTATTAGGTTTCTATTCTCAACCCTAATCTCCTTAGGTATCTTGACACAAGATCCTAACCTTTCACCTAGTGTACACCAATAGTACTGATAAAAAATGCTCCATTCTGCAACACAAACTAACTAGGTCTTTCCTAGTCTCAATCTCCAAGAATTGTCTCAATTCCTCTTAGGACTTAGCTCCATGGAAGGATAGGTCATCAAGACCTCCACTGGTTCTATTTGAAACCCTGCATACACCATTCACAAACATATATCAATCGAGTGCTTTAAAGTGCACCTTTCTCAACCCAAGTAGGGCTACAAGCCAATTAGGCCTTTTTCTAGCCTTTTTGAAGATAACTTGAAATTTTCCCATACAATCCTCAAAAAGGGTTTAGGATTCAAACACCCTTTATCAATTACTTTTATATTTTCATGATCTCCAATCCTCAAGTTGTCCGTACAACCCTTCCTACAATCAATGCCTAAAAATTAGGGTTTTAGGGCTTATTGATAGTCTGAACACAAGAGTGTTCTTTCAACACACAAAAAAACTCCTCCAACCTTCTCCTTCAAATTGGGGGTCTTTCACACATTACTCTATCCCTCCATGAGCTTTATTTGAAGCCACCAATGCATTCAACCCTCCTTGCATCACTTGCAATGTTTCTCAGTCCCTAGCCATGCACAGCAGGCTCACCTAGGGCATCATTGCAAAAATAGAAAAAATACTTTCTTGGGCCCCTCCTTCTATACAAATAATGTACATGGAGTCTCCTCACCCATTCCAAGAACCCATATAGAATCTACGGTGGCAATTTGAGTTAAGACCCCATTTGTCCAACCTGTCTGGTTCAAACCAGCGACAGGGCAAAACACAAAGAATTTAACTAAACCAATACAAACACTACAAATTCACAAAATAACTCCACATAGAATCTCAAAATAACCTATCCTACATTAATCAGTGGATGCAGACTGAGATCTAATCCATCTAACTACTGTAAACAAGAAAACTCACTAAAATTGCTCTAAAAATGCACACATGAAAAATCTTGTATATTCAAAATGTTCACCAACCTTGCTTATAGGTTGAGGAAGGCATCTTATACTTGTCCCCATCCCTAATTTGATGGTTTCAGACAATTACCATAACCATTTCATCAAAAATGCTCTTGCACAATTGTTGTCAATGTTGTCAATGACAACATTGACAATTTTGACAACTTTCCACAATTTTAGGAAATCCACTATAAACTTTGTTCTAAGACCATGAACACATCATAATAGACTTAGGTAGACCATTCCTACCTCTCTTAGGTCCTAAAACACTTTCTTTCTAAATTTGACCCCTATGTGCTTGATTTACACCATTGCCACAACATTGGCAATTAGGGTCCAATTTGGCACTTGTCTCCTAAAAGACCAAACAAACTTGAAAAAACCTTCCCTAAAGACCTAACACACACCTTAGGACACCTCTAGTCCTATTATTCAACTAGTGGTTTGGCTAGAACCACTACAAGACAAAAGAACTCTAGAAACCCTAGGTCACCAAAGAGCCTTACCTAGGTGCTGCTGCACCATAAGACTCCATAAACAAACTTGCAATGTATGTCAAGTAGTCATCCCAAGGAATTTTTTCTGGAAGACAATGTATATCTCGCAGCATTGAATCACAAGAAGATAACATTTTAGGAACACAAGCATCATCATAAGTAATAGTAGATGTGATCTCAATAGGAGATGGAATGCAATGATCAAGAACTGGATCACATGTGAGTATGCCCAAGTTCAGGTAGCCAAAGTTCTCAAGATCAAAATTCATGCACACTAGAAGTGTGATCAGCATATGAAGAATCAAATTCATCAATAGGAACAAAGTCTGAAAAAGAGTGCAACTAAGATGTATGATCCACCACCCTAGTAGCAATGATAGTTGCACTCTCCAAGTCTATGATGATAACTAAATCAAGAGTGAGCTCCACAATCTTCCTTGCCACACCATGAGTGATTTGATAGATGGAAAGAAGATTATTGGTTAAATGAGGTATACACAACATATCATTGGAGGTGTCATCCCTAATATAAATAGATCCTTTCTTAATCACATTCATATATGTATGATTTCCCATCAAATTTTATGGCATGTTACAAGGATCAAATGAATAGAACATAGATTGTGAAGATGTCATGTGATGAGAAGCCCCTGAATCTAGAATCCATCTACCTGAATCATGACTTGTAATAGCACAAAGAGATTTTCATTTCTTTCTTATCCCAAAATTGTGACTCTTTTCCTTATCAAATTACGTTTGTTGTGAAAAAGAAGCTAAATTGGACATTCTTGAAGGCAAATTGATTCTATTCTTCTAAATATGATGCTTCGATTCATCTATATCCTTCTTATAACAATTAAATTTTCCATGTCCAATCTTCTTTCAATATGAACAAGTATGCTTCTCCTTCTTCTACGATTCCCCATTAGGAGAGAATGTAGAATCTCCTCGTTTAGGAGAGGAAGATTGTGCTCTATCCTTGTGTAGCTTAGGATTTTATTGCTTTTATTTCTTTTTGGATCCTTTATCATGACTAGCCATCAATGCATGTGACTTGGATGACTTAAGAATTCCTATTGTGATCAAATTTGATTTCTCAAGAATAAACATCTCTGTGAAAGAATCTAATGATGGTGTAGTATAAGCACTCTCCATATTCAACAAATTATTTTGGAATTTGGAAACAAAAGTTGCATACTCTGAAGGAATCTTGCCCAACAAATTGAAGACCAATTATGCATCCTTCTTCTCAATGCCACAAACTTTGAGTTGTGCTCTTAGCTCATTTGTCTTATTGATATAGTCTTGGAATGTATCAAATTTCTTAGGATCCAATGTTAGAAGTTCACTATCAAGTGTGTATCATCTAAGCTCATCAACTTGTCCATACAATTGAGTTTATCCCAATCTTCCTTGATTGTCTTAAACTTTTCAATATGAAAGATAAGATCAAGGGATGTATATTTTTGCAACGTTCCAAGAGCCATAAAAATTTTAATGATTCATTCCCTTTTTAGATTAGGATCAACCTTAGGATCTGAGGGTTTTGAAATAGTTCCATCAACATAATGATTTAATTCTTTTTCCATTAATTTATGCCATGCATTTACTTTCCATGTTGCATAATTATGTGAAGTTAAAAGTAAAAATTTAGGAGAACCCATAATTGAAAATCAAAAGAGTACTAGAGAGAGAGACACACACATGACACCCCACCTAGGAAAATAATTATTTCACACTTTAGACTAGTTCAATTATAATGGCCACTTGCAAAACAAAGGCAAAGTTGAATTCTAATTTTTAGTGATTACAATTGCCACTATTAAGCTATACTAGACTCAAATCAATATGAAAAAGACCAAACTATGATCTATGCATTACATTTTCCAAAGATAAGACAAATAAGGTCATGTATTGAAAGTGAAATTTCTTATCACAGTGACTACAAGCTAATAGGACCACTATAAAATACAGGGAAAATTATGCACTTTAATAAAAAATGCACTTGAAAAAGAGCCTGAATGAAGCCCCACAAGTTACAAAATTGGAATGATTTGATTTTCTAAAAATATTCATGCACTGGAATTTTAAAAAAACCTGCACTATTGTGAAGAGCACAAAATTTTACCCCAA
Source organism: Thuja plicata (assembly GCA_018584345.1). NCBI lineage: Eukaryota > Viridiplantae > Streptophyta > Pinopsida > Cupressales > Cupressaceae > Thuja > Thuja plicata. The sequence continues at coordinate 2,489,945 of MU226739.1, forward strand.
ATAAAAACATGCTTGCAAAAAGGAGCCTAGATGACTGAGATATTGTTTTTTGAAAATCACTTGTGTAGTTATGATGCCTAAATCACTACCACACCCCCAAAACTTCATATGACTATAGATTTCATTCCTGGTGTCTGATTTGGATAATTTGGAGAAAGAAAAAGTTAATCTTATGATTTTTTCACCTCCTAAATTAAATGGTAACCTTATATTTGCACCAACAAGCTCCAATTTTGACCTGCAATAGAAAGACACAAAGAGGACCCCCCAGAAACCCACCCAAAAATATACTCAAATCTCTCAAAGTATTATCCAATGTGTTGTCATTATGATGAATTTTGGTAGGAAATTATGATTTTAAGTTTTTCATTGCTGGAAACTTATTAATTCTATTAATTTTGGTACATAGGTTACCCTATCCAGTTGACAAAATGATAAGGTGAAGCAGATATGCTAAGTGTTCTGATCGGTGAACAGGAAGACAATAAAAATTTTGAGTTTTGAAAAGTGCTTGAGATGGTGATAATTTTGGGATATGTGATCATTACCTAAGTCTTATTATGATCAGAGGAGTATATATTTACAACCATGACAGTTAACTCAACAGTATGTGAAAGATAGTCTTTTGGTAATTGTTTTATGTGAACCAGTTGAGTTACGGATTGATACGTATTGTTAAGATGGTTAAGGAAGTTAAGTTAATGATGGTGTTTTGTATTAAATATTGGTATTACATTTTTGGGATGACATGTGAATATTTATTGACACAAAGATTTGTGAGTTAATTCAAATTGAGGGACGACTTGTGGATTGTTTTTAATGTTTAACCGACTTAAGAATAGCTATATAAAGGAATGCTAAATCAAATATTTAGGTTTTTTATCATATTTTTGGTGGTTGCGATCAAAGACAAATTTTTTGGATTGTGTCAAGAGAATAGAGATTGAATTGGATCTTACAGGAAAGCGGTGTCATTTAAGATTAGCAAATTGAGTTCATTGCTTAAGGCTAACTCTAATAGGTTAGCAAGGTTAAATCTCTTAGCAGGGTGGATCCTAATAGATCTCATTGTTTAAATCATCTAACAAGGTGAATTTTGAGAAGGATTTCAAAATCCTCTAGCAAGGTAGAACTTTACAGATCTCATTGTACTTCTAACAAGGTACTAGTCACTCCTAACAGGGTATTATAAGCTCTTAACCAGGTAACTCTTTTAACTGCAGTGAAGAGATTTGTGGGTGTCATCCCCACTATGTTTTTTTCCCTCTAAAAAGAGTTTCCATGATAAAATTAGTAGTGTTATGGTTTATTATTTGTGGTTGATTGAATTACTTTAATTCTATTGCATAGTTACAGCTTTTGATTTTGTGGAAGTTACTTAAGAGCATAATCAGATCTTCGGTTGAATTAGTATATGTTTTGTTTTCATTATTTCAAACCCCCCCCCCTCTCAGTTCTTCTATATATCAACACAANTCAACCCCCCCCCCCTCTCAGTTCTTCTATATATCAACACAATGGAACTCAAAAATCTCTAATACCATGAAATATTTGGTTACGAAGATAGCCACCCAAGATCTAGGGGCCTAATTGAAATCACAATAACAAGAGAGAATGACTATGACAAGAATAAAATTTATTATCACCAAGAATACAATACAATGTCTTGATTGAATCTTAAAAAGGAGTCCCTTGGTTGAATAAACCAAGGTAAGCCATAGGAAGGCATAATATTATGACAAGTTTCATAATCTTAAGACATGATAATCAAGAGACAACTTATCACCCACTTAAGTTGGAAATTAAAGTGACAGTGTCACATATCCACTAAAGGTGGATCACCCTCCAAAGTGAAATAAAGTATGCATACCACATCCACTAAAGGTGGAAGGTGATGAAGTGATAAGTGCACTAAAGGTGGAGTCACCACATAGAGTGGAATGTGATAACATCATAACACCTCATAAAGTGAAAATGCTCCTAAAAAATCCCATGTGATCCCTAAGTAAACTTAAGTAACATGTGTGTTTATGATATAGGAGAATAACTAAATAGGTACAATAATTAAGCACACCAACAATTGTCTTACTAGGGAGCTGACCAAGTTTCAAATGGATGTTCTTCTTAAAAGTCATGTTTTGATGGCTCAATCTCCAAGGACAAGGGTAATAATAAGAAAATTGATGTAGATCCTTCAAGGGATATAGATGCACACTAAACAAAAACTCAAACAAAAGGTAAATGGATGGTTTCACAGATGGAGTTCCCTATCATGACTCACCTTGACAACTTGGCATCAACCATTCATGACTACACATGTGCTTAAAATGAAATACTTTAAACCACTACTTCAATGACCTTTTTGCATCCCAGGGTACCCCACACAACTCAATCAGACACTCTACAACTGCCCTTGTTATAGATCAAGTGGATTCCCTTCACTATGTAGACCTAGTCCTAGTAACCTTCACCGATGGTTTTTTGAACCATAACTCTCTGCTCCTTGACTTATGACACAAAAGGAAAGATCTAGATGCCCAATACAAAGTTATATAAAATATCTCAGTCTCACTATGGTTTTTTGGAACACATGGGTCAAATAATAGACCGTTACTATTTTAGGGGCACAATTAGCCCTCTTTTACAAAGAAATCCCTCTATAATCTTGCACAATTGGACAAGCACCAACTCTAACAAATGGAATTCATCATCAAACCATGAAATTCACAGGTTTTGGGTACACAAGAACATCAGGTTTCACATAGAACTTCTAATTCACCAATTTATAGTTATTTATAAGCCTATCACATAGCGATGTCAAGTGAGGGACACATAAAACTTGATCCCCTGCACTTGAAACTTCATAATCCTTTAAAATACTCCTAAATTTATCATTCCACCAAATTTGAGAATTTTTCACTAGTGGAATGAGGATTTATTCATATTTTTGTGACAAAACTCTCACTACCCAGAGTTTCAAAACAGTTTTCACAAAAAACTCTATAAATCTCTTGAAACTCAATGGATTTCCTTCAATCCAGGTTCATTGAAAACCATATTCACATGGCTTTTAGTTCATGTCATTCTCCCATCATAAAATTATTGTACAAAACTATACCAAGCATTGCAACACGAAAAAACCAGACAAATACACAGGAAATCGATATGTTTTAATTACCTTCCTCTTAAAAAATGACCAAGCACCCTGACTTAAAAGGGTAAAGGCCTATTTAACATGATTACAATTATTACCAAAGGTCTATAATAGATTTTTGAATATTTGACCATTAACTACCCAAAATGCAACTAAAAGTTGCAAAGTTGCTAATGCAACATTACAACATTATTGAAAACTTTTATTCTAGTGACCCTACTTGACATAAAAACATGGAAAATGGTCCACATGGACCTTATTACATCCAAATAAGACTAAGTTCCATGCCAAGGTTACATCATTTTCACCCTTACAGAAACATTTGACATATGATGACAACATGGATTAATTGATCACATGGCATCTTTTGAAGCATTACAAATGGTCCATAGGACCTTATTCCAACCTTCACATGAAATGTCAAATGACAAAACTTAAATTGGCCTCATGGAGGCCTAAAACACATTGGTGCACCTACACCATACACCCACCCTAGAAAATGACTCATGCCCCATGATTCATTGCATTGTCTTGTTCCACACTTCTCCTCAGCTACACCATTCCTTCCACATGTTCTCAAGACTGGGATTCTCCTCCATGGGATAAAATTCTTTGTTTTTTCTTCATACCTTGCATTGTAGAACTTAATTGCACCTTTCTATGGCTTGTTTCTTTCAAATAGACTTTCTCTATGTTCTATGATCTTCCTTAGTGTCACCCTTGCTTGAATACCTACACACAAACACTTACCAAGTGTGCCTTCCTCCATCACATTTGCTTCATGCTTTTATATTTATTTTGGCTCTTGCAAGACACTCTTGGCTCCTTATCCACTAAGCTTCCCCTCGTGCTTCAAGGTCTCTATCATTGGAACCCATGTCTCATCATGATTATTAGATCTAAACTGCTCTTTTATGGCAGAACATGGTTGCCTATCAACTTACTTTGCAACTATAGGACAACTCAGAGTCCCAACTAGGATTGTGTCATCCTTCTTCCACCCTAATTTTTATTTCACATACTATTGGGATTAATGGGAAGTATGTACTAAGAGGGGAGGGGTGAATCAATACCTCTAAAACTTTTATATCCCTTTTATCAATTAACCTTTGTAATCAATTGTATATCCATCCAATCTGATTTATACTATCTTGATGTGAGTTATATCAATTCATAACATTAGCATACATGTGAACATTCATAGAAACATTCATGAAATTAAATTGACACATAACACAAGATATGATATTGCAGAAAACTTTTGTGAGGAAGTAAAAACTATGGTGGGGATGGCACCCATAAAATCTTCACTATCTGTAGATTGGAAGGGGTCAATTAAGGCTTACAATTTGATCACTTCTGATGATCTACCCTTTTAGGAGTATTGATGGAGACCTATTAAAGTCTACTCTATTAAGAGCTTTAGAAACACTGTTGAGTGTGCACTTGGTTAAGAGATTTTATGTTGGATGGTTAAATCCACCTTCCTTGAAAGGATTTTTACACTTTTCTCCACTTGTTAGAATGATCACAAATTACAAATTGACCTGGTAAACACAATCTCCTATTGCTGATACAGATCCAATGTAGTTTACATAAAAATATTATCACCTTAATTGTGATTGAATAATACCTCTGATTCTCAGTTTTCCCTGTTCTTGGTTCTTGCTAACCAAATTCATCTTTTGTTGTCCCTGTTCTTGAAAATCTCAATCTGATCCACAGATGTGCTCATCTAATTCATTCATGTTCTCCTCTCTCTTCACATCATCTATTCATCCATTATAATGAATTATTGCATCATCTATTTATAGATGGATTGACTTCATTGAGTTTGATAAAAACAATGTTAACTCTAAGATTAGGTTTACAACTTATACCTAGATCTCCTAGTCTATGTGTTTTAAATCAGTTAGACTGATTAAAGAACTTATTCATGTATCTTGTCCCTAAAGAAAGAGATTTAAAATAATTAAATATCCTATAAATAGAATACACTTTCTTTATCTGACGTGGAAGTCAGATCCACTTTTTGTGGGCTGCAATTGACTTTCGGTTTGGTCTGTCGGTCATGCTTGACTGTCCTTCTGTTTTTTTTTGTCAGTTGCATTGTATCTGTCTTGTCGGTCTACACTATAACTTGCATATTGGGTTCCACTCTATCTTTCTACTTTGTGATTTTGGTTTACACACTTACTTGTGTCATCGATTCTCTTTGCACTTAGTCATCTTTGGTGATCTCTTAGTATCTGATCTTCATTTTTCTTAGTCCTATCTTTCAGTGTATGCTTACTGAAAACTTTAGTTTGCATACTAATGGAAAATTAATGTCATCAATCTCCCCCTTTGACATTAGTATCAAAAACTTATATGTGCAAAATACTAACAAAATGTTAAGTATATACAACATATATAATCCTTAGTCATTTAATGACTCCCCCTATGTATATGCCAGTATATATGTACATGTGATGTCTTTCCTTATACATATCATTTTCATCATTTTCTCCTTTGTACTCATATTATCATTTTCTCATATACATATACATATTTACCATTTTCCCATCTAAATGAATGAATATACATATCATCATTTATCTATTTGTATTTTGCACTCTTCATTTTCCCCCTTTTTTGATATTAAGGGCAAAGGTCTTTACCTTTAGATCTTATCAAAAATATGGGAATGTGAAGAATTCATGTCTTCCATCATCTTCTCCCATTGCTCTTTGAGGTTCTCTAGAGTCATGTGCTCGAGTGTGATCTTGGAGTGCATATCATAGATGTTGTCTTCCATAGACATCTCAGGTGTTGTAATCAATTGCCTTGTTGAACTGATATGTTGTTGGAGCAGTGTAATATTTGATAGAAGTTGAGCTTGGAGCTCGGTTACTTATTCCTTAAAATGTGTCTTTGCCTCCCACAACACTTGCCTTAACCATTTTATTTCTATAATCTTCTCATAATGAATTTTGATTGCATTGTCTCCATCGGTGGTTAGGCATTGTGCACTAGTTGCTAGATCAGTATCTAGCTTTGCAATGTTGTCACTATTCTCCTTAGTGAACTTGTCAATTGTGCTCAATGTTTGAATTAATTATATAGCTTCAAATATGATTGGATCTAATTTAGATATGAAATCTAATAGGTTTACCTTATTTACTGCCACTTCTTGGCTGATATTCTCTGTGAGCTTCTATTGGTACTTCATCTTGGCTCTCTCCTCTATTGCCTTCTCAGCATCAATGTTTTGAGTTGTGATTGCGTTGGTGAAGGTAGCTAGTTGATCAAGTATAGGCTTGATTTGATCAATATCAATATCAAGTACTATTTGATGTAGAATGTCTTGTGTTGTCTCCAGTACCATGGAGTCCTTGTGTTGTTTCTTCAGCTTCTCTTGCAATGCCTTCCTCTAGCATATCTCTCCATATTCCTGTAATGCTTCAAAGTCAAGTGTAGAGGGGTCACACTTCGGTATTTATATGATTTCATCCAATGTAACCTCTAACTTGTTCTTCTTTGTCTTCTTCTTCTTCTTCTATGACTCATTAGTATGTAAAACCATTGCCTATTTCTCGACCTTCTTTGTTGTGCTTGATGAAGTGACCTGATGTGCTTCTTTATGTTGTTTAGCATCAGTTTTAGCTCGTCGGGTTTCTGTAGATGTCTCCACATTCACTTTTACATTTTCGATATCACTTTTGTCAGTTTCCTTAGGAGTACCATTTTTTTGGTTTGTCTCCTTCATTGGTGTCCTTTTCTTCATTGGACTTGGTTTCTTCATTCTTGTCTAGAGTATCTGCATATTTTTCCTTATCTCCTCTAATAACCTTATTAGTGTCAGTTAAATCTTGAGTATCTATGATTTCTTGTTGACCATCGATGTTATCCTTGTTTTCTTCTTCTCCTTCTTCCTTTGGATTATCCTACTCAGGTGATTTGCTTGATTCTTGCATGATATTGATAGCTTGTATCAATATAGGAATGTTACCTAGAATATTCACTTGTGCACTATCAACTATTGTGTCCTACTCATTAGTTTTATCCTTTTTAGTAGTGACATATTCATCCTTATTCACTTCATCTGTTGGGTCATCAGTAATGTCTATGACATTAGTATCTGCAATGTTGTCATTTGTGGTTTCTTCCCATGTTTCATCTACAATATTTGTAGTCTTGTTGCCTATGTTATCATCTTCTTCTTTATCTAACTCAATGGATGTGTCATCTTTAGTTGCCTTGTCAACATCTTTTTGTTGAAGGTCTTTGTCAGGGCTTTCCTCCTCAATAGGTTTTTTCATGATCTTGCACCATTTCTTATGGTTGTCTTGCTCAAGCTCTATAAGCTTTCCTTCAAAGAGTTTGTATGCTCTCAACTTCAGTGAGAACTCCTTTTTGTACTTCTCCATCATCTCATCAATTTCAACCTCCTTTGATTCAGGTGGCATGAGAGAAACAAGTACTCTCTCTCTCTCTGATCTCTTTCTCATTCTTCAATGCAAATGTCCAACGGGAGTATAATCTATCCAAGAGTTCCCTTGGTACATAACTGCCTTCCTATTTTGAGCTCTCTTCAGTGTGGGAGATTGCCTCTTGTAAATCCTAATATTTCCTTTCTTTAGAGGTGAATGATGCAAAGGCACTAAGCACTAGTGCATGCATCTTGAAAATAACTCCAAAACTACCCAGTCGCTGCCCTCTGCATAGACTAGTAAACAGTCATACATAACTTTTAAAAAACACAATATTTTCCAAATCCCTCTAGTGAGGATGGGCATAATTAGGTTCTCTAAAACATACTCTAAAATTAGAAGGATCCAACAATGGAGTTGGGAGATATGACCCTCGCAACATCACCCAATTTTCTGTGATAAAAACTCAAACTAAACATGCAGAAAATCAAAACTTTATTTACATCTCAGAGAATAATTCATACATTTGATCCTCCTCTCCTCACCTCTCATGCTCTCATGCCTTCTTAGGCTTACATAAACAAATAATAAATTCTATAACTGATCTCTATTGATTATGATTCCTCTACATGCAAGAAGGTCTATTTTTAGACTTTTCCCTCCATTTGGCATCTAACCATTATATTACAAATCTTTAAACACTTGAAACCTATCTAATTTACTTTCTAGAAACTATGAATTCAAAATTTTTCCATGAAGGACCTTAACATAGCATTCAATATACAAATTATATCCTAAGACCTAACCTTTAGCCTTCTACGCTTCATACGCCACCTTATGCATTCAACTCCCTATTACACCATTACATGCCTTTATACATTAGGCTTATTACATTCCATTACATCACATACACAAAATTGACTTGCAAGCCATATTACATTCAAATGTTCATCTTTAGATCATTAATTCTCTATGATCATTCTTCATGAGCCAACCAAGTGACTCTCTCTTTATGTCTTCCTTAGGGTTCCTTGCACCATGCTCCCAAGGATCAAATCAATCCAAGTCCCTTGGATTGGGAGTTTCTTTCTTTTCCTCTAGTCTTTACTCACTAATTGTTGAGGACTTGCAACATAATAGTATCTTATTTTCATTAGATTCATGTTCCTGCAATCAATCACTATGTGCCCATGCCAAGCACTAACTCTTGCATCTCTCATAGCTATGTTTCCATAGATGTCTGCAACATCATCACTTACATGATCAACAAGATCATATCCCTGCAATCGTTTCATAAAAATGTTATAAATAAAAATTAGCAAATATTTTTCATGGACCAAAACATATGTTTGGTACTCCACTCCTCTCTGCCTTTGTTTTAGCACTTCCTTTATTTTCTCACACTCCTTGTGAGATCTCTATACTTGTAGACACTTCAGTCACTAAGGTCTTCTAATGACCATCTACTCCTTCATCATCATGCCCCTGTCTTAGGCATTCTTTCACTACTCCACCCTTCCTTTGTCATTCTTCAACTATGGCATCCAACTCATCCCACAAATCTATCATGTCTTCAAGACTTTGACTAATTCTCTCCTTGTTGTTTTCAGTATCTTGTATTGGTTTAACACAACCAGCTCCATGAACCCTCTCAGTGAGTTCTTCCTGCAGCAGTTTCTTCTTTGCCATAAGCCTTTTGATAGGCCACACAACTGTCTTCTTCTTCTTCATCTTCTTATGCCAACTATTGGCTTCTTCTTTCAACTCTTTTTTCAAGAGCTTTAACTCTTCACTCTCCAAGGCTCCTATCTCCTCTTAGAACTTCTGCAACTTCTCATCCCAATGACATCCTCTTTTGTATGTACACATTTCATCTATGGCTTCCTTTCTAGCCATGTCTTCCTATTTCTCAACAATAACCTTCAATGGACACTTGACGATCCCAATTTGCATTTTTCCATCCATACACTCATTAGCACCATCAGCAACCTCCTCTTGTACCTCTGATTTAGTTTTGATAACCTTCTTGTCACAAGGTTCATTCCCATCTCCAAGTGTTTTCTGTTTCACTTCTTCCTCTTCATCATATATTGTTTGTTCAAGGAGTGAGGCTATCCACTCCCACTTCTTCTCACTCTCATCCAAAGCCTCTTTAAGAATTTTCCAACTCTCTTCTTTTTTCCTCCTGGCTTCTTCTCTTTTCTTCTCTTCTTGGTCTATTCTTCTCTCTTCATCTATGTACCCTTTGTAAGCTTTGTACAACTCTCTATCAGACTTAGTTAGGTACATCTTCACACTCTTCAAGAATCCTTTTGATACCTCTAATACACCTTTTTACTCTGGAACACACTTGGTGGAAATGGGCACTCCAAGGCATCAACAAAGGAACCAGCGTACAAGAGACCTCAAAATACTTCTTCTTCCTCTCAACCTAGGATGCTCCTAGGCTCTGATACCACTTGATGCAGAGGCACTAAGCACTAGTGCATGCATCTTGAAAATAACTCCAAAACTACCCAGTCACTGCCCTCTATATAGACTCGTAAACAGTCATACATAACTTTTGTAAATGCAATATTTTCAATATCCCTCTAATGAGGATGGGTGTAATTAGGTTCTCTAAAACATACTCTGAAATTATTAAGATCCAACAGTGGAGTTGGGAGATATGACCATCGCAAAAGAACCCAATTTTCTATGATAAAAACTCAAACTGAACATGCAGAAAATAAGAACTTTATTTACATCTCAGAGAATAATTTGTACATTTCATCCTCCTCTCCTCACCTTTCATGCTTTTATGCTCTCATGCCTTCTTAGGCTTACATAAACAAATAATAACTGTTGTAACTGATCTCTGTCGATTATGATTCCTCTACATGCAAGAAGGTCTATTTTTAGACTTTTCCCTCCACTTGGCATCTAACTGTTATATTACAAATCTTTAAACACTTGAAACCTATCTAATTTACTTTCTAGAAACTATGAATTCAAAATTTTTCCATGAAGGACCTTAACATAACATTAAATATACAAATTCTATCCTAAGACCTAACCTTTAGCCTTCTAGGCTTCATATGTCACCTTATGCATTCAACTCCCTATTACACCATTACATGCCCTTATACATTAGGCTTATTACATTCCATTACATCAGATACAAAAATTTGACTTTCAATCCATATACATTCATATGTTGATCTTTAGATCATTAATTCTCTATGATCATTCTTCATGAGTCAACCAAGTGACTATCTCTTTATGTCTTCATGAGGGTGCCCTGCACCAGTGAAGGAGTAGAATATTTTGATGTTTGGCTTCTATTCCTAGATGCAGCTATCACCCTTGGCCTTTTAGTTGGTGGAGGAGGTGGTGAATCTAACTCTTTTTCTTCAGAGTCATCCTTTCCTTCATCTTTACCGACAGATAAATGTTCTTTGGTTTCTTCCTCCTGTCCAACTTCTTCATCTTGTTCAGCTTCTTCCTCGGTTACTGACAGTATCTTTTTCAGATTCTTCACCATTTTGTCTTTCTTCCTGACAATTTTCTTCACAACTAGGCTAGATTTGACTCTTGTCTTGGCCTCTTCATAAGTTCTGAACTTTGGTTTCTTCTTATCCAATGGTTCATTGATCAAGGCATCAATTGCCTTAGTAGAAAGATCAATGTTGATCTCATGCTCTAATGGTTCTAAACATGTTTTCCTTGGTACAATAGGCTTAATGTATGTATTTTCAGTGTCAACCATGAAGCATATATCATCCCTATATTGTTCAATGATTTTCTCGTGGATTCTTACCCTCTTTTTCATTCGATCTTTGAATACATTGAAGTATTCATCCATGACTGTCTCGAAGTCATCACCTAGTGTAGCAATGTGCTCACTAATTTGCATGGTGACTAGTTTGCTACTGTCCCATTTAACATCTCCAACTGACGGGAATATTTCTTGAAAATAAAAGAAGATACACATTATTAATGAGCCAAACTTACAAGTGTTTGACTTTGTATTCATGATAGTCTTTAAGTTGTCCTACAACTAATTTAGGAGTAGTTTAGATAAGTCCAATTGTGTCCCCTTCTTTACAATTTTGAACATTGTGTCCACTGCACCTGATACTATGTTGTTTAATTTTCTTTCCAAGAAGAATTTATAGCCCAAAACACATGCACTAAACTTGATTTCATCATCAGTTATTGTTATAACTTTCAGTCCTCTGCCATCCCATTTGGCTCCAATCATTTTCTCGGTCTCAGCCTTCGGTGGATGCTTGAGTGCCTTAAATTTATCAGTTATGGGGTAACCGGTAACTACATGAATGACATATCGGGTTATTACCTTCAGTTCATCAATCCATAGCTTGTTGTTATGCATTTGGCTTAGCACTAACCGAATCCATTCAGTTTTGAAGACTTTCGGGAACATTAGGGCATTGGTGAGCCCTTTTACTTCAATGTGCTTGTGTTCTTCCTTAAGTGTTCCATTGATGTTACACATCTTCTTGTAAGCTTCTTCAACCTCTGATGTTCCTATCTCTACAATCTTGCAGCGTATGAAGGATTGAACATCTTCAACAAGTAAAACCCTAGCTGGAATGCGTGAAAATGCAACAGCATTGTTAGGTTGTGAGGCAACCTCAGGATGGATCTTATATTTAGTTTCCTCACATGTCATGTTCTTGATGATCTTAAACTCATCTTTCTTTGCATTCTTGGATTTCACAGTTCGTGAAGTCGATGTCATTTTAAGAAATTTAGGGCTTCTATGTTTTGTGTTAAAACAAAGTTGTCAGTTCTTTGGAACTTACTGTTTATTGCTTGCAAAGATTCCTGAACTACTTGGGAGTGTTGTGTGTCGAGTCATGATCGCTCTGTGATACCTTCACTCTGTGCTCAAAAATTGCTTTGGTCGCTCTGCTCTAGGTGTCATGAACAAATGATTTGTTCTGATGCCCTATTTATAGTCATTGCCCTAAAACACGTTCCATAAATGTTTACCAACTCCTCAGTGTATGAAGACTGATTTTTTTGGTGAAGACTTTACTTCCTTTGGTGACACTTATAACATTTTAGAGCAGTTGTTGTTTACTTTGATTTTACCGACGGGTTTTGGTATCACTGACAACTTTGTTCATTTTCTTGTTTATCGACGAGGCTTAGTTTATACTTAGCAACTTTTTCTTTTAACCAACGCTTCTCGATAAATGTAGGCAGTCTTAGCTTTGAGTGTATATCGACAGGTTTTGGTATATATGCCTGAAAGCATTGTTATACAGATTTTAACAAGTAATATCATGATGCATCTTTCTTATGCTAATTTGGCATTATATCAATATTTTATGGAACTGATGTAAAGTAATAGCTTGGGATAATGCAGTTCCATACTTACTTGTTATTCTTAGGTAGGGGTGGTGATGTCACCAGATCCATTGGATGGGGTGTCACCATTTACATTGCTTGTTCCAGCTTCATTATTTCTTGAATATTTTTTCCACATCTTGTCTCTAGCCCTCCAGATATCTTCAATGGTGTTTCCATTGGGATATGTTCTTGTCTCTGTCATTCAGTCTCTGCAGTCTTTCTTGAGATGACCAACTTTATAACAGTGTAAGCATGCCATTCCGAGGTTTGTCCAGCCTCTAGACTTTCTAGTCCACTGTCTCATATAGCTTGCAGCAATGTGAACATATCTTCCACATGTTGTACAATTTGTCTAAGTATTTTAGTCACATACATACTGATTACTGACTCTCTCCGGTTGATAGGGATTTTCTTGACCTTTAGGCTTCCATGCTTGCCTTTTCTTTTTCCAGCATTCAAGAGTTGTGTGCCCATTAATTTTGCATGTAGGACAGTATTTGTTCATGTAGGTTTCCTTCTTTGGTTGTTTCATCTCAGATTTACATTCATATGCTTTATGTCCTTCTTGTTACATTTATAACAGAATCCTATGAATGAAGATGTAGATTCAGGAATACCTTTCATTTTGCCTTTGCATACATTTGATATATGGCCTTTCTTTCCATAGTGATTGCATGTAAGCTTTCTTGGTCTTGAATTTGTGTAAACATTCTTTGGATCAGCTTGATTTTATGATTCTCCATTCTTGGTAAAACCTAGACCGATATTGTTGTTGACTCTTCATTGTCCTTCAAGAAAATCATCCATTCTTTCATTGCTTTCTTTAGCCTTTTTGATAATTTCATTATGTTGTTGAATTCCTATTTCATGTTTCAAATTTTCATTCTCATCCCTCAGTTCCCCGATAGCTTCTATTATTTCAATGAGTTCAACATTTAGTCTATTTGCCTCTTGACTTGTAAGAATAATTTGGTTTATAATCTCATGGTGATGCTCTGTAAGTCTTTGTATTTCAAACTCTTTTTCTTGTAGCTTTTCTCTGATCTTTCTTCTATCATCAATATCTATTGTTCTTTCTTGCTCATCTTGCCTAGCATTTTTCATGACATCAATCATCCTTACCATCTGTGTCTATTGATCAATTTGTAGAGATTTAACTTGTCTAGCCAAATGTAGATTGATTTTAGTTAGGGTTGTAATGCTTTCTTATGATATATCTAATGCTTTGCTTGTAGTTGATCCTAAAGACTCAAAGAAATATGGTATCTCTTCCTTATGATAATCTGTCTCATTACAGCAAGATGCCATATTCTTTCTTTCATCTAGCAGTTGTCTCATGTTGATTCTAGCTTCTTTATACTGTTCAAAGAACATCTAAATTTCAAGCTTTTTGTTCTCAATATTTTTATCAAGTCTATGTTAGTAATAACTAAGAGGGGGGGTGAATTAGTGGCCTTAAAAATTTATCCTTTAAACTTCAATCCACCAATTAATACACCTTAGATTATTAACTCCCTACAAGATGTATGCCTTTGAAATACTTCAAATAAATAACATTCTGTCGGTTTACCTTGTCTATCCTTCTTTTCCTTAATAACCAATAGGCAGTAAAACTTATTCACTGATACTCAGTAAATATGCAAAGTATACCAATCAATCCATAAATGCATATGTGAAATGTAAAACAATAAAGTAATAAACCATACACACATAACACAAGGATTTTAACGTGGAAACCCTGTTAAGGGAAAAACCACTGGGACTGGTACCCTAAATTTTTACTCTTCTAAAGTGAGCGCTATTAGGAGCCAACCCTATTTAAGGTTACAAACACACTATTAAGTGTGACCTTGTTAGAGGATTTTTATATATAGATTGTCACTAAGTATCTGGTATCTACGCTACCATCCTTGAATTAGCCTCTAGACTGTCAATAGGCTTTATGCTAATCTTACTGCCATCCTTGAATCAACCTCCTTCTTAGACTGTCAATAGGCTTTAGGTAAGACCGATGCTACTATCATGAGTCAACCTTTTTGGTAATCTATTACGATATACCTAAATTATAAAAGACTGTTAAGTCCTGCTCTGTTAAGAGACTTAATGCTTCAATGGTTAAACTGAAACACAATGACATGTTTCTAATGCAACTTGAATTTCAGATATTCAGATTTATTTACGTACAATACCTTTTTGATCAATGTATCAATTCAGTTCCTTTGTACTTCACACTTTCTACTATGTGATGTTGTGCTTCACTGTGTGTCGGTGTCTGCAGAATTCTTTAGCTCTCCCTTAGCTTGATTGATCAAGACTACATGAAGTTTAACCTTCATTAGTTTCTCTTCAACATCTTCTTTCAATTCACTCCCTCGTGTATCTGATTGCTTGTGGAAATGAATTATGCTTGTCTCTTATATAGACATGATATTCCTTCACTCTTGGTTCTTGATTCTTGATTCTTGGCGTGAAAAACAATCCAGCCAAATTGATTTACAGCTTTAACTCTTGATTTATCTCATAGTTATCTTCTTGCCAGCTATATAAATCATCTTTAAATCACTTACTTAACTATGGTTGAATAAAATAAATAAAACAACCAGTTAAGTCTATCCTTAATCTCTTCCAGCTAGATATTTTGTCATTTTATGATCTCTCTGTTCTGTCGGTCAATTCTGCAGTTTGTCGCTGGTGACAACTGGCAGTTCCATCGGTGCAACTTTAGTTAGCTTTAGGATCTCCATCCATCGAGCATCATTGGATCTTTCTTGTCGGGAAACACTATTTTCATATCATCGGGCATCTTGTGATTCTACTTCGTCAGGCAACACTATCTTCTGCTCATCGGGCATCACTGTGACTTTATCTCTATCTTTACTGATGGTGTGAACTCCACCAGTGTGGTCTATTACTTAGTGAATACTTGACTTTTATGCATTTCTGAAAGCATAACCTCTATTCCATTGATTCTCTAAAGTCTTTGGCATTATGTATATGACCATACAGATGATATCAAGTTGACATCAATGACAATACA
>MU226739.1:2516528-2550911 GCA_018584345.1 Thuja plicata
TGTGGAATTATCCCTTCTTTGGCCTGCACTCATTCCTCTTCTCAAAAACGGTTATCTAGAAACTTTGGATACTGTTTCTCATCCATGCACAAAATGTTCTAGTGATCGTATAAAATTACTTTAGGCCTCCAGTATTGATGAGATGTACAAGTTTAAAATGTTTTTGCGAGACTAGGATCAATTTGTGCAGTGTACATAAATGCAAGGCGATGATTATTTTTGACGATCGACAGGTAGCTAGGACAGTAGCTAGGACTAAAGATAACACAGCTCAAGAGACCATCATAGGTTGCCTCTTTCTTCGGTCTATATTATTGACAGAATGTTTTACATTGCATTAGCTCATCAAATCCAGGGATTTGAAAGAATTTAATAGAGTATTTTCATGACAATGTATATTATTTAAGTTGACATTGCACGAATTTATCTACTTCGCGCACTTGTATACTATGAAGACGGCGATAAAGAAGCATCTCCTACCATGGCCATGATTCTTTATTGCCATCCTCATAGTCTACAAGTGCGTGAAGTAGATAAATTCGTGCAACATCAACTTAAATAATATACGTTGTCATGAAAATATTCTATTAAATTCTTTCAAATCCCTAGATTTGATGAGCTAATGAAAGGCAAAACATTCTGTCAATAATATAGACCGAAGAAAGAGAGAACCTATGATGGTCTCTTGAGCTATTTTATCTTTAATGTGCATAATCGTCAGTTTTTTGACATTTCATAATGAATTTTTGACAGCAATGCTATACCTTCGATAGATAAAATGTTAGAGAATCATAATATATGACAGTTCTTCCGACAGTAATGCTATACATTTGACAGGGCAACCTGTCGAAGAAATGTTGCACGACTATCGCTATTCTGATAGTTAAAGTATCGCAAACCGAATTTTTTCGACAGACATTTCGACAGTAATGCTATATATCTGATAGGTATATCTATCAGAACTAGGTTGCAACTGTTAGTATGCCAAGAGTTATAATGTCGGAAAGGATATGTTTTCGACAGTTATTTCTGACAGAGATTGTATATTTCTGATAGGTCGTGGTGTCAGAATGTCGATAGATGAACCGCAGGAAATGTCATAACAAAGCGGTTGTCATGTGCAAGTTTTTGACATGATCTGGTGTCGGAAAACTGATGGATGTGTCTTCTATCACAATTTCCTATGCAAAAACGGTGACAGACTCATCTGTCAAAATACTGACAAATAAGCATTGGAAATCTGACAAATGGCCGTTGAAATTTGTCCTCAAATGTACTAGTGTTGGTCTGCAACTTGATCCTTGCCTTTGTTCATATCCCCTTGGTCTTCATAGGAATGCCTTGAACCCCTTCCTCTACTAGTGTTTCCTCTACCTCTTCCTTGTCTTCCTTTCCTTCTATTAATTCTCTCTTCTTCTCTACATGTCATTTGGAAACACTCCTCAACTATCCTAGGAGTGACTAGGCTTATCTCATCTTGGATAGTAAACCTTAGGCTATTCAAGTACCTGACCAACTTCTCCCTCTCATTCTCCATATGACCAAACCTTATACTAAGTCTCTAGAATTCCTCAATATAGGCTGCAGCATCCAAATCCCTTTGCTTCAGATTCTGCAACTTTCTAAACACTTGCACTTCATAGTCTACAAGTAAGAATTGTGCCTTCAACTTGGCCACCATACGGTCCCATGAGTTTATCATTGATTTTCTCATCTTTATTGTTTCTCCTTGGGTGTAATTCCACCATGTCAAAGCAAATCCCTTTAACTTGGTCTTGGAAAACTTGACCTTCTTGTCCTTTTCCACCTCTTTGTACTCAAAATAGTTATTCAAGGCATCCACCCATTCTATCACTTCTTCAGCATCAATATTTCCCCCATATATTGGCAGGTCTATCTTCACATCAGAGACCTCTCCTCTCATAGTTTTGAAAGCATTTATAAGACTTCTCTCTTCAGGAGCCATCTCCTATTCTTGAAGTTTTTCTTGAGGGTCCCCGTTTTCACCCTCTACCTCTTCTTTGAATTTAATTTCATCTTTAGTTCCCCATCTCCTTCTTTCATTGGCTTTTAATACTTCCACCTTAACTCTCAGGGCTTTAAACTCCCTAGCAATTTCTACCACACCTTTTGGAGGCATCTTCTCTACACGACTTCAACTACTCCCAATCTCTTTCCATCTCAAAATCAGAACCTTTGTTGTGATACCACTTTGATGCAGAGCCTTCAAGGGATATAGATGTTCTTTTAAAAACCCCAAACAAATGGGAAAAGGATGGTTTCATAGATGGATTTACCAATCATGATTCACCTTAACAACTTGGCATCAACCATTCATGACTACACACGTGCTTAACAGGAAATGCTTTCAACCATTGTAAAACCACTCCTCTGATGATCTTTTTCATCCCAAGGTAATCTAAACAACACAATCAAACACTTTACAACTTCCCTTGTTACAAATCAAGTGGATTCCCTTCACTATGTAGACATAGTCCTAGTAGCCCTCACTGATGGGTTTTTGAACCATAACTCTCTACTCCTTTACTTCTGACACAAGAAGAACAATTTGAGATACCCATTAGGAAGTTATATAAGATATCTCAGACTCACCCTATGGTGTTTTGGGACACATGGGTGAAATAATTGACCATTATTATTTTAGGGCCATAATTAGCCCTCTTTTACAAAGCAACCCCTCTATAATATTACACAATCATACAACCATTGACTCTAACCTATGTAATTAATCATCAAACTATAGAATCCTTAGGTTTTGGGTGTCCAAGAACATCAGGTTTCACTCGACCCTTCCAATTCACCAATTTATAGTTATTTGTAAGCATGTCACATAGTGACGCAAGACGGGGGGCCTCTTCAAAAAGGAATCAGACTTGATCCCCTTTACTTAAAAGTTCAAAATCATGGAAATTACTCCTAAATCTCCCATTTCATCAAATTTGAGCATTTTCACTGGTGGAATGAGGAATTATTCATGTTTTTGTGACAAAACCCTCACTACCTAGGGTTTGACAATAGTTTTCACAAAAACCTCTATAACTCACTTGAAACTCAATGGATTTCCTTAAAACTAGGTTCACTGCAAACTATATTCATAGGTATTTCACTTCATTTCATTCTCCAATCATAAACTTATTGTACAAAACCATACCAGGCACAGCAACACAGAAAAACTAGAAAAATACATAGGAAATCAATATGTTCTTATTGCTTTCTTCAAAAATGACAAACCACCCTACCTCAAAGGGTATATGCCTATTTAACATGATTATAATGATTACCAACGGTCCATAAATTTTTTTAAACATGTGACTAAAAGTTGCAAAGTTGCTAATACAACTTTTGCAATATTACAACATTATTGACAACTTTTATTCTAGCGAGCCTAATTGACATGTAAATTCCAAAAATGGTCCACAAAGACCTTAATACATCCAAATAAGACTAAGTCCCATTCCAAGGTTACATCATTTCTACCCTTATTACAAAATTTGACATATGATGACAACATGTATTAACTAACCATATGGAATCTTTTGAAGCATTACAAATGGTCCAAAGTACCTTATTCCAACCTTGACATGACATGACAAATGAAAAAAATAAAACTAGCCTCATGAAGGCCTGAAACACATTGGGTGCCCATGCACCAAAAAATACCAAGAAATATTCTCCTAGAGGTGGTGAGCCTCCTTCCAAGCCTAAGGCAAAGAATTATTGGGAATATAATCCACCACCTTCTCCTTGTAACTCAGGGGAATCATCTTTAGTAGTTTTACCAGGGCATAATGATGCACATTATTTTGTGAGGTTAGCAACATTGGAGGAAGTTATGCTGAAGAACAACATTTTCACGCCTGTGTATTATTCTTTGGGAAAAGGAAAAGCTCTTTCAGTAAAATATTTTTCCTCTACTAGTGATAGTTGGATTCTTCATTCAGGTGCTTTGCATCACATGAATCGTGTCATGGATCTTCTTGATTCTATTTCAGCTAGTAGTGCTTCTCATATTGCGTTTGGGAACTCTCCATATATTCCAAGTTTAAGGATAGGATTAGTTTAGATGTAGTATGGTTGCATTGATGGTGTTTTTCTTGTTCTTGATATTTCATAGAATTTGCTTTCTATTTATCATATTTTTCATTATTGTAATGAGGGGCTTATTGAGTTCTCTACTAGTGATATGACTATTCGAGACTTATAGGATCCTGAGAAGGTTGTTTCTACAAGCACAATTGATCATGCAGCCCATTTATATAGGTTTTCAATAAATTTGAGTCTTCATTAAGATAATCCTTTATTACTCATGTAGATTTAGTGATAAATATTTAGCACAAATGGTTTAGGCACATGAATTATATATATCTTAAGCATACAGGTGCATAAATATTGGTGATTGACCTTCCTTGGATTTCTAGTTCAGATATAGTTTTCTAAGGTTTTGTACTTGTAAAACATCATAGGATCCCTTTCCTATGGGTATTGTCATGCGTGATTCGACATCCCTTGATTTGGTACATAGTACCTCATGACAATTCTGACTCTTTCATTTTTAGGGGCTAAGTACGTGCTCACTTTTATTTGAAGAATTATCCCAATGCATGCATGGGTGTTCTTTTTGAAGTATAAGGATGAGGTTCTTTGATTTTTCATGACCTTCCTAGCATTTGTGGAGAAATAGTTAGGTCTTTCTCTTTTGAACATTTGCACAAATAATTGGGGAATATGCCAATAAGGTATTTCATGACTTTTGAAGTGACCCAGGTATACTTCACTAGAAAACTATCTCATACACTCATCAAATAAATGGTAAAACAAAGAGGGATAATATGAATTTGTAGGATATGATCAATTATATAATTTAGTTTATATTTACGGCTCCGATATTTTGGGTAGAGGTATGCCTCAAAAGGTAGTTGGTGCAGGAGAACCCAAACTAAACCACATGCTCCTATGGACCCTAGGGGTTCATTCAAGGTCCTAAGAGGCTTTTACAAACATAAACACACTAGGGTTAGTCATTGGGTCACCATGTAAGACCATACCCCAAGATTGGCACAATATAAGCCCTTGGGTCACTATGAGTCAATTATGATCCCAAACCCTAGAATTAGGTTTTTTTTGAGTTTTTAGTGTTTTGGATCCACTAGGGATCATCTTAATAATATCTTGACCAAATTTGGTCACTAAAGTTGCAAAAAGTGTAAAAGTTGCTCAAAAGTTGTCAAGCAACTTTTGAGCAAACTTAACAAATTTTCAAAAACCAACTCCCAAATGGTCAAGTCGGTTCAAACTTGTCATGTAACCATTGGTAGTGCCTAAAATATCCCTTTCAAGCGGGTGGTAGGCTGATCATGTAAGTTGTTATTTTAAATCAATAAAAATAAACCATTTTCTTGCATTCTGAAGGAAACAGTCATCAGGTACAAATAGGTACGGCCAGAGAAGCATGTGAATCTGACACAGGAAGATAGGGGTTTGAATCTTCCTCCTTTTGGATTTGGTTTCATACCTTGATCAATTGTAGGTTATTAGATATTGAATTTGCAAAGTCGTTGCCTGAATTGTAGGCCCTAAATCAGGGTTTTGAGAAGAATCAAGTGTTGTAAGGAAACTCAGGTGCGGAAATAGCTTCCTACACTAATCTCTAAAGGAAAGTATTGTGAAAAATATTTTAAATCCTTGCAATTTCAGATTTTTTAACTACTTTAACAATGATATTGCAGCCATATACCATGCATACAGAAAAAATAGAGAATGACACAATGATTTACCCTAGGGAAAACCTTTCGGTAAAAAACCCCAGCACTCCAAAACCTGCACAATGTATTATCTTCAACAAAATGGTTACAACACACTTGCAATGAAAGTTCTTTCAAGAGACAATTGACACACACAGACTAATCCAGTAGCACCCTATCATACCAACAATACACTCTTTTCCTATATCTGTCTACAACCCTAAAAAATGCTTATATCATGCACTTTTCTTTTAGGGAAACTTCCAAAGATAGCCGCATTAGGGTTTTACCATTCTCTAAGAAAATAGGAACCCTACAAAAATTTTCTACGATTGTGGAAGAGTGTATAGTACTCAACTTTATCATTTGCCACATGTCATTGCTTGTCTTCACCCATCATAGAACCTTCTAGAAATAGCTCTTACATGTCATAGGAATCCATCATAACCGTTTCAGCCATTATCTCCTTACACACAATTCAAGATGTTGACACATCAAGTGGAGTGACACATCAACATGCCAACTAGACATGTACACTCACACTTAATTACATTATTTGCAAGAAATACATTTTACAAAACAAATAATAAGAATAGGAATTATCCAAGGTTGAGACACCTTATTCCTAACAAGTGTATCTCCACTTTCCACCATGGGAATATAATGGTCCTTGGTGTAAAGAATGTTCTTAGGATGCTCTTTGATATTCTGCAAGATAGGGTTCTCAAGTTGCAGGGAAGTGGGAAAGAATTGATGCCCTAGGTGTCTATGCACATGTATGCACCAATCCTGATTTAGGACAGCAGTCTTAACTTTTGTCTTGGGATTGATCAGAGGCTCTAAGTCAGAGGAGAAGACATTTGTGCATCCCCTCACATGATCCAATAGTCAATTTGGGCATTGGATGTATCTAAAGGGTACTTGTAGTGTAATTGGAGGCCTAATTAGGGCTAATCGAGAGAGCAATTTGGCTCACCATTTTGTCTCCTATTCAATTCCAAGTTCCAAGGCTCAATTCTAAAGCCTTTTGCCATAAAGGGTATCTAAAACCCTAATTTTTTCATATGGTTGTGTGGATAAATCTCAGATGAGATCAAAATTCCCTCTAGAAAAAAGGCTACAAGCAAAAGCCTAGGTTTGTGAAGCAACTATGGGGTATGGGTTGCCTTTGAGTGAAAGAACCATTGGAACTAAGAAGTAGGGACCTAAATAGACCAAATCTTCAAGCATAGGTCACCCCTGGTCGTACATGTCATTTTGGGGGTGTTCTTGTGCTTAAGGGTCATTGGCTTGTGAGACCAACCTAGATAGTTGGTATTGAAGGATTGATAAACCTAGAGATTAGGTTACCCTTGGGGTTTTGGGGTTGTGATAACCTTAATCAAGTCCTTCCATAACACTTGTGATAAGTGTGGAGCCTTGTGATCATCACAATAACAACAACCTAGGGTACCTTTCCCTATTGAGAGACCTTTACCAAGCTTCCAGTTGCCCACTTTGCATCAGTAGTGTAGAATATAACTCTCAAAGAGGCTTGGTCTCATGTCAATCCTAAGGTATCCTTCTTTCAAGTATTTGGTAGTGATGCATGGACATTCATTCCACATTGTAGGCATGGGGCAATGGAGAATAAGAGTAAACAATTTTTTTTTTGTCTATTATAAGGATGTGAAGGGTTATCATTTCTTTTATCGTATCACCCGAGAGGCTCATTTTCATCGTGTTATTAATTTTTGTGATTCCTTCACTCCAATGGATTCTCCATCACATGCATCTTCCTCACTTCTTCTCAATTCTTCTTCAGAGGATGTTTTGCTTCATGCAGATGATGATGATGATGGTTTTGTTGATGGTCTTGATCTTGTTAATGAGGTTTCTCCACCTCCTCCTTCAACACCTACTCAACCTATTTGGTCTTGTACTCTTCATGAGGAGATCAACTCTCTTGCAGATAATCCAAGAACTCCTCGACGCACTCATTCCCAAATTTCAAGTATCACTCTTTTGAGTCATGCAGTTTCTACTAATCCTTAGAAATTTTTAGATGCTTCAGGTGTTCTAGAATGGGGTAGTGCTATGGATAATGAGTACTCTTCTTTGATAGAGAATCATACATGGGATCTTTTTAATCTTCCTAAGGGAAGAAATTTGGTTCAATGCAATTAGGTGTATCATACTAAGTTTGAAGTTGATGGCTCTATTGACAAGTACAAGGCTTTTCTCAAATTGAGGGTATTGACTATTCCTAGACCTTTTCTCTTATAGATAAGATGGATTTCATTCATTGTGTACTTTTTATTGTTGAATCTTAGGTTTGGTCAATGTATCATCTGGATGTGAAGAGTGCATGGTGATATTCAGGAGGAGATCTATATGGAGCAGTCACTAGACTTTGTGTAGGAACCTTAACTTATTTGTGGGATTTGATAATCATTGTATGGTCTCAAACAAACCCCTAGGGATTCATATGAGAAGATGGACTATTTTTTTCTTTCTTCTTGATTTACATTAATGTCACTATGATCCTTTAGTTTATATCCAGATACATGGAAGGGATCTCCTCATTCTTTCTCTTTTTTGGATGATTCGATTCTCACATGAAGTTATTCTTCCATGATTGATGATACTTAGTGAACTTTAATGGAGAGTTTTGATGTGACTGGCCTTGGTCTGTTACATTACTTTCTTCATCTTCAAGTCCATTATTCTTATGAAGGTATTTCTATGTTTTAGTAGAAGTATGCTATTGATTTGATTCTGAGATTTGGGATGGATGATTGCAAGTCTTCCCCTACTCCTTTTTAGTCAAGTGTTGTGTTGTCTTCTAGTTGTACCACTCCATTTGTTGATGTCACTTTGTATTGGTAATTGGTAAGAAATGGTTTGTACTCGACACGTAGTCATCCTAATATTTATTTTGTGGTTGGTTTTGTCTCCCATTTCTCTCAATTTCCTCATGAGATTCATTAGAAGGAAGACAAATGTATTTTGAGATACATTAAGGCACTACTCAGTTTGGCATTCACTATACATTAGGAGCGATTGTGAGCTTCACTAACTCCAATTTGGTTGGTGATGTTGATGATTCAAATTCTACTTTTGGCTGTCTTTTTGTCTTTGTTCTAGTCTGATTACATGGACTTGTAAATATAAAATTTATATTGCATTATCATCGGCAGAGGTTGCACCTCTAAGAGAAATCTTGGCTAGTCAAGAAGTTCTTTGGCTTCTATAGTTGAAGATTGTGTTTGGATTTCTTTCTAATCATCCCACTACTCTTTGGTACATCAAAAGAAAAGTGTTATTATATTTCTCACAACTCAGAGGAGCATCAACACACTACTCATATATCTACTTATACTTCATTTGGAAGCTCATTCAAGATGGTGTTCTTAGTCTAGAGTATTTGCCTACATAGAAGGATGACATCTTCACTAAATCTTTGGCATCTCCTTGTTATATTTTGTTGTGATTAATGTTAGGGGTCAAATAATTTTTCCTTAAGGGTTCTTGATGATTCCTCCTTCCTTCACTTTTGTTTTTGACCATTTCAGTTTCCTCTCTTTCAAAGAGGAGTGTTCTCCCAAGGAGGTTTTCTCCTCTTCTCCACTTGTGAGAGATTGCATTGTGTTTTAGTTTTGCATGTGTACCTTATATAACCTCATTGATAAGACCCATCTTGCATCACATATTGCCTAATAATCTCTATATTTTGCACTTAAAGGGAGGTGTTGGTGTAGGCTTAATTTTTACTTAGGTAGCCGACACAATACATTATTTAATATTGTATAGAATGCATTTAAGCTTTTGTAACTATTCGTTTGACAACGGTTATCCCTACCTCTTCACACCTCTACTATTTATATAGGATGTTTGTATATTTTGTATCATTTCAATCCATTATTCACTTCTAGTGAAATAACATCCATCCAATGCTTCTCTTTGTTTGTGGAGTGTTTTGATCTACAGGTTCTCTTGGGTGTGTGTATATGGTAAAATGTGTGATCAAATATGCAACAAAACACTTCAATAAACCATTACATCAAAAGGGTTAACATCAAAGTAAGAATCGAAATATTGCATAAACATCCTTTAAATTGGCTTATTGCTTCCTAGTTGAAGCGAGTGTGATTTTCATGAATGCCCATCAAATTAGACATGGAGAATCAATGACTTGACTACCCCAAAATGGAAGATTCAAATGCAAGGATGAGAAAGATGCATGTACTTGCATACTTTACTCTTAAGAACCTTGAAAGTAAAATACATGAACTATCATACTAAATGCATGGTAACCATGGAGAATGAAGCTAAAACACAAGTGTAAACTATCAATGAAATGAGCAATACACCTACCATTATCCTATGAAAGGAATCTAAGATGTCATTAAGCTAATAAATGAAACTAAAAATGCATATGCAAAGAAACTACTATGAGATCAAGAGCTAAGAGCGCACAATAAAATCCTAGAATAAAAATAGCATTATAACAATACTCTCCAAATTGTCTATATCTCTAGCATGTCTAGCCATGAGCAAAGGGAACTATCCCTTTTATAGGAAATTCCAAGAGGTGAATGGTTGAGATTAAGAGGCAAAATGAAATGAGCAATGGTGGAGACAACACTTTCCTCAATCCATGTGAGCTTGATCCAAGTGATTTGGTTGGTCAACCTCATGGAGAATAAGAGAAAATTGGTATTTTCCCCCTTTTATTTGTTTTATTTGATTTTCAATGTGCTCACATATGTGTGAATGGGTTTTTTTTTAAAGGGACTTTAGGAATTTTTTTATTTATCCCAATATTTTATGCAATTTAAGTATTTTAGGCTTGATGATTGATGATTTGATTCAACAAGTTAGGATTAAAATTATGTAAGCAAATTTGATTAAATGCTCTCATAATTAGGGTTTAGGGTCTAGCTTAGGAATTGTCTTTGATTTAATATTTAATAAGACTAATTAATTGGAAATAGGGGTTATAGGTTTGCTAGACCAATTTTAGGTAATTACATTTTCCCCTCTTTGAATTAATGTGCGAGCAGTACATTGATTCAAAGAAAATCAGATTGTTTGATTGGATCAGGAGACAGCTTGATATGAAGCGGTGAAACTATCACACTAATAAGAACTGATTCCGAACTTGATTGAACAAAGATTGATTGAAATTTGAAGATATTAGCTCCAGACTTGATCGAGCAAAGACTGATAGGGGGATCTAGAAATATCATCTCTGGGCTTGATTAATCAAAGACTGATGGAGAGACCTGGGAAATATCAACTTCAGGGTTGATTGAGTGAAGACTTATAGAAGAGATATAGAAATATCAGCTTCTAGCTTGATTGAGCGAAGACTGATAGATAGACCTGTGAAATATCACGCTGGGCTTGATTAAGTGAAGATTGATAGAAGAGTTTGAGCATTCAGCTTGATGTGAAGCGATGAAACTAGATGTCCTTCCTCCAAGCAGATTTATCTTTTTTAGATTAGTTTAAATGATGAATCAGCCTGATATGGTATGATGAGACTAATTGGCATTTGATTGATTACTTAGGATAATTGACTTGATATGGGTCTTGATTTACTTGATTGAGAGAGCTTATCAGATTGATATGATGTGATGAACCTGATATGCCCCTAGAGATTTAGATTACTTGATGCACAGTGATGAAAATCACTTGATTGATCTTGATTTAGGTCAAGGCTTGATGCCCCTAGCGATTGAAATTTTTGATGTGAATCAAATTGTTGATATAATTGTTGGAATTAGGGGATAGCCACAAGCCTGATAGATTGAAAAAAGCATTGAGGAAATGAGGTATGAGCCTATTTTGAGGTCTGGTTGACTAAATTTGACTAAGAGTTGACTAAGGTGGACTTTTAGATTAAAGTGGGAAGTGCTTTATAGAATCAATTAGGATGCATCTCAAAGTGGAATCTCATGGGAAAAGCGTCAATGATCAACTGCATTTGAGAAAACATGTTAATCTATGTTTTTTACTAGAAAAATATCATTGGATTTTGATTTCAGTCCCGAAAATGGATTTAGAGTCATCTAACTAGCCAAGGGTACAATTTTCATGTCCATCAGAGCACTTTCAAAAATTAGGTCAAAACCTATCCCCCTCTTGTCTTATCCTTTTCTAATTTTTGAGACCCATGTGATTGTATATGATTCATCTTCATCGAGGATGCGCATTTTTGTTCAAGATTGTTGGAGCACCCTTTTTGTATACGCTGAGACTATTGAGATATATATATATATATATAAATGATTGTCCTTGTGCTTGATTTATTGTCTTATGCAATTGCTTGGCATTGTTGAATTCTAAGCATATTTTCATTGTGTATCTTTGCTTTTAGTTTTTGGTGCATTACCTGATGTGTAGTAGGATCATGTGTGACGTGCTTGTACCCTGATGTTCTATTTGCTACGATGGGTGATATCATGCTCTATTTCTATTGACTGTTTGTTTTGCATATAGATAACCTTAAGGAGATCAAATGAATTTGATCACTTTAGCAAAGGATTCGATGATCGGAGGGATAGCTCCCCTCTTGCTCCTCTTTGTGTTTTCTTTGTTATAATGCTAGAATGCAGACCTAGGAATAAAGTACACCCTACACAACATGAGTAGTCAATTCACTAATTCTGGTAGTCCTTATTTTCATCATTAGGTGGTTGGGACATTAGAGCCAATACAACCCTTAATCATGCCACTGTGACCATAAGAATATGAGTATGACCTTCATCAAATAAAATATGGGAAACAACGTAAGCATCCAGGTACAAGGACTAGGATGACTTGAACATTGTCTCTAGTTGATATCACAAGGACACACTAGTATCGAGGCATTCAGAGCCAAGATAACCATGAGTGTATTTGTACGTAAACAGATAGATTAACAAGCAAGGAGATAGTACAAGGAAGTAGGATCAAGGGATGTGAGGCTTATCCACCTGGATATGGAAGCTCTTACCACATACACCCTACTCACTTAACACTAAGGAATGTTGGGACCACATCAACAGGAAAAAATCAAAGAAAATAATATGAAATTCATTAATAACATACAAAATTCAAGAAAAAAAAATCTTTCAGCAAACATTATGTCTGTGCAAGGTGTCTGTGTGGGTGTTGAGAAACACCATTGTGCTTGTGATTTGTTATCGAGCCAGTTTCTATGTGTTTTATCCAAAGTGTGTTGAAAAACATAGATGTGTCCAAATAGATAGTGTTAAGAAACACTGACTGATTGAGGTGTTGAAAAACACCAATGATGTCATTTGCAAATTGTTCGGTGACTAGAAGACCCAAGTAGCTAATGGTGATGATCAGGATAATTGACAAGGTATGCAGACTTGAGAACCAAGAGACGGCCCTAAGACTCAAGAGATCGATCGGTTCCAAACTTAAGATGCCAACTTCACTACTTGCATGAGGTCAGATTAGTCAAGTGACACATTGATAGATGGAGTGTGGATTACAAGTGGTGCATGTTGCCAGGTTTTCACCACTTGGAATAATTATTATTTTTGCTACCAAGGTGCCTGTTTCCAGGTTTTCACCGAGACACTATTTCTCTTTTCATTTTTTTTTCTTTTTTTAATTTTTTTTGTTGATCCATCAAGGCGCCTATTTGCGAGGTTTTCACCAAGATGATCATTTTTTCAAGACTTTTTCCAAATGTTTTTGGATTTTCTACTTTTTTATTTTTTTTGGTATTTTTCGGGATCATTTTCTTTGTACAGGTATTGCTTAGAATGTCTAGTTGTATAACTTCTTCAGGTGGAGTGCGTTGATGGGGTCAATAAAATTTTTGCCTTCTAGAGTTGACAGTTGATAGGCCCTAGAGCCAAAAATTGTAGTGATCACAAAGGGACCCAACCAGTTGGGTTCAAACTTTCCCTTTTTCTCGTGATGTCGTTGAGTCTTTGGATTTTCTTTGAATACAAGGTCTCTAACTTGGAATTCTCGATGTCTTACTTTCTTATTGTAACCTCTAAACATTCTTTTCTAATAGACCCTTAGGTGGTTGAATGCTTCTCTTCTTCTTTCATCAAGTAACTCAAGCTCCTGGATTCTGGAAATCTGATAGTCTTCATCAGTTATGAGTCCATGCAAGGAGACTTGGAGCAATGGTATCTCTACTTCAATGGGCAATACAGCTGCTGCGCCATATACCAATGAAAATGGTGTTGTCCCTATGGGTATCTAAATGCTAATTCTATTAGCCCATAAGGCGGGATTGAGTTGAAGATGCCAATCCTTCCCCTATTTACTTACGGTTATGTGCAAAATTTTCAATATATTCTTATTAGAGGCCTCAACCTGAGCACTCCCTTGAGGATAGTAAATAGAAGAAAATTGTTGAGTAATCTTGAATTTATCACACAATTCATCTATATCTTTGTTTTTAAAATTTCCTCCATTGTCAATGATGATAGAAGAGGGTATCTTGTATTTGTAGATGATATAGTTCAGGATAAACATAAATACTTTTTTTCCAATTGCCATAATGAGGGGAACTTCTTCAACCCACTTTGTAAAGTATTCTATTGCGGTGATAATGAACTTGTGTCCACCAGATGAGGAGGGATATATTTTCCCTATTAGATCAAAGGCCCATTGCTGGAATGGCCAGTGGGTGATAAAAGGTATTAGCTTGCATGCGAGAACATGAATCAGGTTACCATGAGTTTGGCACTTCTTGCAAGTTTTGGCAAATTGAATAGCATCTTTTTCCATGGAGGGCCAGTAGTATCCTACCTGCAGGAGTTTGTTAGCTAACAAAAGGCCATTTGAGTGAGACCCACAGAGACCTTCATGGAATTTATTTATTGCATATTCAGACTCATTGCATTCTAGAAACCTAAGGAGAGTACCATCAAGACCTCTTCTATACAAGTCATTAGCCATGATTAAGTAACGCAAGGCATTTCTTATGAGTTTTATTTTCTCATTTTTAGATAGGTCATCGAGGATAATCTGGTCACTGAGATGAGAGTAGATTTGGCTATATCTGGAGGGTTCAGTGCCTATGATCAAACACACAATTTGGGATTCAGGAGATTCATATGCGGGAAAGGGGAGTTCTTCCACCAGGAATTCATAGCAAAATTGATGTTCTTCTAATTGTAGCATTGAGGCTAGAGTAGCCATAGTGTTAGTGGATATGTTTGATGCTCTTGGTACTTGTTGAAATGTGATAAACACAAATTACTTCTTGAAGTTGCCAACCATCCTTTTATATGGCATGAGATTTTCATCTTTGGTTTGGTACTAGTCATTGACTTGGTTGACCACTAGCTGAGAGTCACTGTAGATATGTAGTTCTATAATTTTCCACTCAATGGTCGTATTCAATCCATTTGCCAAAGCTTCATACTCATCTATGTTATTTGTGCATGAGAACATCATCTTATATGATTTGGGGATCTTGTAACCTTGTGGTTTATTGAAGAGTACTTTGGCACCAGACCCTTGTTGTGCGAATGATCCGTCAAAGAAAATCCTCCATGCACACTTCATGAGATGTAGGATAGCTTCAACAAGAAATTCTATGAGCAGAGGTTGATTATCTTGAAGAGGATCATTTTTCAAATGAACAGCAATAACTTGTCCTTTGATGGATTTTCTATCCACATATTCAATTCCGAACTCGTTGAGTATTATTACCCATTTAGCCAATCATCCAGTGAGAGTTTCTTTGTTCAACAAGTATTTTAAAGGATCAATCTTAGCAATTAATTTGATAGAATGTCTCATCATGTAGTGTCTAATCTTTTGAGAAGAAAATACCACAGTCAGATAAGCCTTCTCAATGATGGTGTAGTTATGCTCATATGCAACCATTGTTCTATGTATGTAGTATATTGCCATTTCTCTTCCTATCTCATTGTGTTGTGCCAGCATGTAGTGTCTGAGCTTTTGAGAAGAAAATACCATAGCCAAACAAGACTTCTCAATGATGGTGTAGTTATGCTCATATGAAACCATTGTTCTGCATATGTAGTATATTGCCCTTTCTCTTCCTATCTCATTGTGTTGTGCTAACAGGGCTCCTAGTGATGTTTATGTTGCTGAAATATACAAAAGAAGATGCTTTCCTGGTATTGGATCCATTAACATACAAAGATTTGTTAAATATTCTTTGATTTTTTGGAAATTTTTCTCACACCCTTCATCCCATTTCAAGTTCACTCCCTTATGCAATGTCTTTGTGAAAGGTTGAGCCTTGTCCGCAAGTTGTGAGATAAACCGTCTGATTGACTGGAGCTTTCCTTGTAGAGTCCTGACTTGACTAATATTTTGAGGTGGTTGCATTTCCATGATTGCTGCTAATTTCTTAGGATCAACCTCAATCCCTTTAGTTGAGACAATATATCCTAGAAGCTTACCAGAGGTCACCCCGAAAGCACACTTTTTAGGATTTAGCCTGAGCTTGAATTGTTCCATTCGGTCAAGGATATTTTCTAGATCATCGAGGTGAGTAATTTATTTTGTTGACTTTGCCAAGGTATCATCCACGTAGTTTTCCATAGTTTTGTGCATCGTGTCATGGAATATGGTGGTTATGACCCTTTGATATGTTGCCCCTGCATTCTTGAGACTGAAAGGCATGACATTCCAACATAAAGTTCCCCAAGCACATTTGAAAGCAGTATTCTCTTGATCTTCAGGAGCTATCCTTATCTAGTTGTATCTTGAAAATCCCTCTATTAGGGAATACATCTCATAACTAGTTGTGAGGACCGCAATCATTTCAATGTTTGGTAATGGGAAGTCATCCCTAGGACAAGATTTATTCAAATCTCTAAAATCTGTGCAAACTTGAATTGATTTGTCGCTCTTAGAAATAGGCATAATGTTGGAGATCAAATCGGCATATGATATAGAAAAGATGAATTCACCTTTCAACAATTTCTCCAATTCAACTTTGACTAATAGTGTCACATGGGGGTGCATCTTTCTAAGATTTTTTTTTATCAGCTTGACCCCTGGAGCAATTGACAGGTGATGCATGATCAAATTTGTGTCTAGCCCTGGCATGTCTGAATAGGACCAAGCAAATTTGATCTTCTTCCTCATGAAGAATTGAGTGAATTCATGTTTTTCTTCTTCAGATAGAGATTATGCAAGATATATCAACTAAGGTGCTTTTGTTGTTCCTAGATTGACTAGTTGTGTAGGTTCTATCAATACTAAAGACCACTCTTGAAAATGATTAGGTAGGAGATCAAGTTTCCCATCCTCTGGCACCTCGGAGAGGTTTTCACCATTGGATACACCCTTTGTTTTTACTATTTTGGGTTCTGACACTGCCACAAAGTGGTTTTCATCATCATGCCTCTTTTTATTTTTGTTTTTTCTTTTTAAGGCTGAGAAACTTGATTTCCCCCTTTTTCATACTTACGCTTGTTGCACTGGTGGAAGAGGTGAGGGGTTCAATGGCATTTAGGTAACAATCCAAGGTGTAGTCATTGGGTGAGGTGACCAAGTTTAAAGGTTCGATCGGGTTCCATTCAATGAGTTCAGGATGAACAAGGGGTAAAGATCCAATAGGTTCCAAGGATAGAACTATGTTATCAAGATTAAGGTTCTCAACTGGTAAGAGAAAATCTACAACATCACTCTTCTAAGGAATACCTAGACCATGAATCATCCTAGCACCACTATTGGAGTCATTGTTAGTATTGCGTGAGTTTGACCCAACTGACCTAGCATTAGCATTTTGATTCCCCTCATGATGATTCATGTGCTCCATGAAATTCCTTATGGGAACAACCTCAATTCTTGAAGTGGACCTTAGCCATGTAAGAGTGTCTTTGTTACCATCTCCAAAGTTCCACTTTAAGTTGGGACAAAGGGGTGTTCTTTCATTATCTTCAGAATATTCTTCAAAAGTCTTAGTTGCATGCTGAGGAGAGGTTGATGTCTGAGAGGCATTAGAACTTTCTCCTAGCTCAAATTGGGGAGCATACTTATGGATGACATCAATCTCAATATTCACTGTGGAATCAGAGAAAGAATCACACTCATATTCATTAGAGTCTATTTCAACGAAGCGAGGTAGATCTAGCACATGGGTAGGAGCCATAGTTTTCCCCTAGTTAGGGTGTTGTTCATCTAATTCATTCCCCATGTTTTCCTTGTAGTTATAGAAAATGTGATTGTGGTTAGATGCCTCCAAATATTGTGATAGTGTTGCAGAGAGACCTACACTTTCATCAGGGTTATTTCCATCTGCATCTTGTTGAGCCTCATTATGGTGTACTAGGTTATGGTCCATACTTTTATAAGTCTGGGTGAGGAGATTTGGAAATTCCTCAAGGGAATGCACTCAGTCATCTGTGAAATGAGGGAGATCTAGTATGTGAGAGACAGAAACAAGCTACCCCCAAATTGGATGTCTATTCATAGATTTTGTTCCTTGTTCTAGATTGGATTCATCCATAGAAATTTCACCTTGTTGGGCATGATTTGTTAACCCTTCTTCCTATAATAGTGGAGATGTGGGTTTATTTGGTTCAAAGAGAGTTCTATAATGATCCCTGAATGATTTTCGGATGTAGGGTTCCCCTTGGTATCCAGGATCTTGAATGTGAAGCAGTCTTTCAAAAGATAATGAAACAAACTCTGCTTCTTCCTCACTCTCATCCTCAGGTATTTTTGTGTGAGGACTGGTAGGGATATTGCAAATAGAAGGACGGGATCCATGTTCATAGTATCCTAACCATGTCTTGTCCATGGGACTATGAAAGTCAGCATCTATGGGTTCTAGCAACCCTTTACATTTTCCCAGAGGTCCTTTCCCTTTGTAGCCCATTTTCTGCTCAAGTTGATAACCAATCCCATATTTCTTCAGGAAAATCTCAACATGTTTGATCCTTTGGTCTTGGTACTCATCTTTATAAAGCCATGCTTGAACAACTTTTTCCTCATTTTCCTCGGGGGGAGAGAGAGACACGAGCTTTTACCATACCAATCCCTTCATGTATTTTCAATTTTTTACTGCTAGAGGGTTGAAATGTTGGAGATGGAATCCCATAAGACCTAGGGGATGTGGGGAGGTTAGTCAACTAATATTCCCCCATTCTTGTGTTCTTGATTTTTAGCTTTTCTTCCAAGCTCTTCATGAGCGCTATTAGAGAACTTGTAGAAGTTTATCTGTTGGATGCTTCCTTATTGTGGGGAACCATGCTATCTATTTGTTTTAAAGTGTTATAAGAGTAGGTATTATCATCTAAAATAGAGACCTCCACCCTGTGGCGTGGGAACTTCACACACTGATGGTATATAGAGGGGACCGACTACATGTCGTGAATCCATGGTCTCCCTAGTAAAATGTTATATGCAAGAGGTAAAACTAGTACTTGGCAAGTGACATCGCACTCAATTGACCCCACTCTGATAGGAAGTATTACTAACCCTTTTGATGACCTTTCCTCCTCATCATATGCTTTATAGTTATTTTTCTTTTAGGATCAATAGAATGTTCTGAGAAACCCAATGTTGTTACAATATTAAGCGTACAAATGTTCAAACCGGCGCCTCCATCTGTCAAAACACACTTGACCCTATGCTTGTGGATTAGAAATTTGATATGTAAAGGTTGATTATGGGGGTGACTGAGTGTTTTATCATCTTCCTCTAAGAAGGATAAGTAGTGGGGAGAAGTTAGATGATTTACCATGGTCTAAAATTGATCGATGTCAAGGTCCTTGGGCACATTAGTTTCTAAAAGGGTTGTCTCAAGAATCTCCTTGTGCGATGGCGATAGATTAAGTAATTCCATAATAGAAATTTGAGTAGGATTTTGTTGTAGTTGATCAACCAAGTTGTTCATAGCTGGGAGTGAGAAAGTGGTTTGCTTCGAAGTCGACAGTTTGTTTTTTGGTGCAACAATTTTCTTAGATGAGGATGCTACCCCCTTAAGAGTAACCTTGGACTGATTATGAGTGACAACATCAACATAACCAACGTCCTGGTCTTTGATAATGATAACGTTGACAGATTGATCCATAGTTTTGAGCATGTGAATCACATTTGCAGTACTTGTATAGGTGTTGTTCACCTTAGCTCCTTTTTTTTTTGATGTCTCTCCTTTTTCGTAGGAAGGCAGAGGTTGTTTGAAAGATTTATGGTCATCATTCAATTTTTGCTCATCGACCGTGATAGTCTCATTGTCAATCAAATATTGTATCACATGTCTTGGTTTCATACATTCATTATTCAAATGCCCTTTGTTCTTGTGGTACTAAAAATAGTGGTTATCATTCCACCACTTGGGCTTAACCGCTGGTTCCCAGGGCTTAGAGTCTAGGATTGTATTAATTTTTTGAGAAACCAATGTTTTCAATGCATCTGTAAGGGGTTCTCCAAGAGGAGTGAAATTGCACTTAGGTCTCAGCATCCATGGTGCTTTGTCCTTTTGAGCCTCTTAGGTATTCTTGGTTGAATTTGTGACATTGGCATTGATCTTAGCAGCCTAGATGCTACTAGAG
Organism: Thuja plicata; assembly: GCA_018584345.1. NCBI lineage: Eukaryota > Viridiplantae > Streptophyta > Pinopsida > Cupressales > Cupressaceae > Thuja > Thuja plicata. Next base: position 2,536,801 of record MU226739.1, read on the forward strand.
AGATTAAATATTGGTTTCTTGGGTTTGTACTCAGATGAGTCAACTATGCCATGATTAACCACATTCTTGTTCTTATTCCAATATTTATTTTTGTCCTTGTCATTGCCATTGCTAGACAATTTGGTGTCTTTACACAAGGTGAGTTCACCTTTCTTCATGAGGACTTCCTCAATCCTGATGGCACTATCTACCAAGTCACTGAAGGAAGTGTACCTTTACATATGATTCGCGTAGTTCATTTTAGGAACCAAGTTGTTAATGTAGATGTTAATTTTCTCAGACTCTGGTATCTGTCTAGGATATCTTGTGAACATTTTTCTCCACCTTTGAAGAAACTTAACAAATGGTTTACCAACGTTCTGTTTAGTGTTGCACAAACCCAACATAGTGATTGTATGTAAGATATTATAGGAGTAGTGCTGGATAAAATTTTGCACAAGTTCATCGAATGTCTGGAAATCAAGTGAGATTTTTGTAAGCAATTCCAAGGCCTGACCACTGAGGCTTCATGGGAACAATCGCATCAAGTATGTACTTTCATGCATAAACTCCATGCTAAGAGCACAAAATTCTCTCACATGATATTCAGGGTTTCCCTCCCCATTATATTTGTCATATTTAGGAATTTTAACCTTAGGGGGGAATGGTGGCATGTGAAAATTCTTGGTGAATGGGAAGGGACATATAGATTCTAACGAGTACTTACTAGAAGGTTCCTCTTTCACTTTCTTTAATTCTCTTAGTTGGCATCCCATATCTTGAATTTGTTGCTTGAGGATGCCTGATGGGGGACACCTCTTCTTTTTGTATGAGTCCCTCCACATCAAAGTCAGGTGGAATTTTGACACCTGTAGATGCAAGATGCATAAAGTACTTGTCCTTGTCAAGCTGCATAAGAGTGTGCGTCATTTTCTAAAAATGTTTGTCATGTTGAAATCTTCTAATCTCTTGTTCAGTGGGTTCCTTGATCAAGGAAGAGGCACTAGTGTGGTGGCTATGTTTGTCATGTTGGGATCCCCAGTTGTAAGTTGATATTATCGATGTGTTTTGCGTAACCAGGATTGATTGATCAAAGATAGGTATTGACTAATGTGGAACTGAAATATCTATTTGTGGGATTTCATGATTTTCTCTTGGTTTTTGACAAGAAGATAGTCCTAGAAGGAGATCATCGGTAGCTTTTCCCTTAGAATCAAGATTAGATTTTTGACTTCTCCTTTGGACCATGAAAAAAAAGTGTGGTTACAAGTCCAAAATGACTAGGCTGATGTATCAATGTCAACAATTTATGAATGATTGCTTGTCAATAGCTTAAGAAGAGATGGTGAAAATATTCACTGAATGGGGTACAAGGTATCATGTTTTGAGGTTTGAATACCTCCTAGATGACACTTGTGACTGAGTTTATTTGTGATTGATTGTTGATGAAGAAGCGTAGGAGAAGAAAGACCATGTGAGAAACTAGGACGAGAGATGATGGTAAGCCAGGTCACGTGGTCAAGAACTAACAACTACTGAGATAAGACATTGTAATGAACTTAGTGAAAAAATTATAAAGATACCATAGATCAAGTTGTTTTGATTGAGATCCCATACGACAATATACTAGTTCCCATACGACAATTTTGTGATTCCCATATAAGTTTCTACCTCCAAGGAGTTTTTTCATAGGACAATTCTAAAGGAAAGAAACAACAAGATAACCTAGGATAGTTTGCCACTTGTTTTTGGACAAAATTTCATACTGTGTTTGCTCAAATGTCAATTTATAGAGATGTGATGTGTTATCAAGAGTGTTTTTGTTGCTGGAAGTGTCAAGTTTTAAGTGATTCAAACACATAAAACACAAAGAGGGGATGATCAAACACTTTCTATCCCTAAGGTCAATTTGGATTAGTATCAAAAAAATTGCCCATGCTTGATATTCCTTCGCCTCACACAAAAGTGATGTTAGATTTTTCCAAGACTATGCACATTGTGGGTTTTGAAAAGAGACTCAATGCTCGAATTGCATAGGCTCCCTCATGCCACATTCATGCTTTAAAACACCTTTGGGAATACATATGGTGAGTGTAAAAATATTTAGGTGATCCGGGTAATCCACTTGGATCGATCCTTGCACAAAGATTATGATACTTTCAGAGCTAATTCGGGTAGCTTCTATCTAAAAGTGTCTAGTAAGGGCATCCATTCATGACTATCTCTTGTAGTTTCACAAGAAAAATTAAGGCATATAGCCCTAAAATCACCCAAAATGCATAGTCTCACAAGAAATATTGAGACCTCTTGGCCCTACACAAGTTGAATGTACTCTCCTTGTAGTCTTGTAAACAAGATTGAGACCAAAATGGCCCTACAAGCACCTAGTTAAATGTAGTCTTGCTTAGCAAGATTGAGGCACCTAGGCTCTACACATGAGGTATTAGAAGTAGAAAATAACCAAGTCTTCCCTCTCTTTGGATTGAAGGGAGATTTTTATTATAGTGGGATGGAGTAGCCAGGTCCACTTGTTCCCCACTTGGGTCATTCCCAAAATATTTCTCTCTTGGCAGGCCCTCTAAAGGTAAATGTATGAAATAAATGGATAGCAAATGGAAGGTCAAGATTTCTGATTCTCCCTCAAAGAGGAGAAGAGCATACTCTCCTATTTCCCTTTGTTTCTCCCAAATATGCCAAGAACACTTGATTTTTCCCAAAAAAAAATATTGTTTGCCTAAGCTCAATCAAACATGTTTGGGTTTCTGATTCTTCCAAAGGAAGAAGAGCATAATCCCCTAATGTTCAATTTAACCCAAAAAAGAAACACCCTAATTAAACTAGGTGCCTAAGAAATAATCTAAGAAAGAAAATGTTTGTTTGGTTAATAAAATCACAAGGCAACATACAAATACAAGCCTTAGTAGTTTCACAACTTTTCTTTCTTTCAAAAGCGTCCTACAAGCACAAAAATGTTAGTAATCTTTGCAAATTGTGTGCTAGTGAGACTTTGGCAAGTGAATCTTCATCAAAAACATCCTACAAAAACTAGTTAAACTATAGAGAGAGAGAGAGAGAGAAGGTCATACCATACATGGTAGGGGTTAGAAAATGAAAATATCTCAATAAGCCCCCTAAAAACACTCTAGGTTCCTGAAACAACAAATCACAGAGAACAGACTGTCACTGAAACTCGCATGACAAATTATATGTTGCAATGTGACAAAACATGTATCAATATAAGCTCGTACGAAAAATATAATAGGCCCAAATGACAAAAGAACTAGAAATTAGACTCGTACAATAGAAGACCTATCACTATACAACAAACTATTATCCACTAAATTGTTGTACGAGTTGGAATCAGGCTTCGCACGATAATGAACGCAGTTTCGTCAATTATGTGAAAAATCATAAAAAAATAAGGCAAAAATTAATTTTTTGCCCCACAGTGGGTGCCAAATGTGTGTATGGTAAAATTTGTGATCAAATCTACAACCAAACACTTCAATAAACCATTACATCAAAAGGGTTAACATCAAAGAATCAAAATATTGCATAAACACCCTTGAAATCAGCTTATTGCTTCCTAGTTGAAGCAAGTGCTATTCTCATGAATGCCCATTAGATTAGACATGGAGAATTACTGATTTGACTACCCCAAAATGGAAGATTCAAATGCAAGGATGAGCAAGATGCATGTACTTGCATACTTTACTCTTAAGAAATTTGAAAATGAAATGTGTGAACTATCATACTAAATGCATGGTAACCATGGAGAATGGAGCTAAAATGCAAGTGTAAACTATCAATGAAAATAGAAATACATCTACCATTAATCTATGAAAGGAAGCTAAGATGTCATTAAGCTAAGAAATGAAACTACAAATGCATATGCAAATAAACTACTATGAGAGAAAGAGCTAAGAGTGCACAATAAAATCCTAGAATCAAAATATCATTATAAAAATACTCTCCAAATTATCTATATCTCTGGCATGTCTAGCCATGTGAAAGGGGAGATATCTCTTTAATAGGAAATTAAAAGAGGTGAATGGTTGACATTAAGAGGAAAAAGGAAATGAGCAATGGTGGAGATGCAACTTTCCTCAATCCATGTGAGCTTGATCCAAGTGATTTGGTTGGTCAACCTTGTGGAGAATATGACAAAATTCCCCCTTTTATTTGTTTTATTTTATTTTCAATGTGCTCACATATGTGTGGATGAGTTTTTTTTTAAAAGGGACTTTAGGAATTTTTTTATTTATACCAATGTTTTATTCAATTTAAGTATTTTAGGCTTGATGATTGATTATTTGATTGAACAAGTTAGGATTAAAATTATGTAAGCAAATTTGATTAAATGCTCTCATAATTAGGGTTTAGGGTCTAGCTTATGAATGTCTTTGATATAATATTTATTAAGACTAATTAATTAGAAATAGGGGCTATATGTTTGCTAGACCAAGTGTAGGTGATTACAGGGTGTTCCAACATTCAATTTTTGCTCTTGCTCATGTTCTTGTTCTTGTTCTTGTTCTTGTTCTTGTTCTTGTTCTTGTTCTTGTTCTTGTTCTTGTTCTTGTTCTTGTTCTTGTTCTTGTTCTTGTTCTTGTTCTTGTTCTTGTTCTTGTTCTTGTTCTTGTTACTCCTACCATCTCTACTCTTATTCATTCTCCTTTCATGTTGTTTCCGGCTTCCTCAAGAAGTGTTCATGAGCCTCACTCTAAGAGGGTACAAGTGTTCATTTCCCCCTCCCTTGATCAACCTCTTATCACTTCTCTTCTAGGCATTCTCCCTCTCGCAACCAATATACATGCTTCATATGTAATTGTTGTCTATTGTGGACCCATTTTATCATCGTGTTTCTTCTTTGAATCTTTATCAAATATTTCTTAGGCTCCTTTGACCTACCATGATTTATGTGAAGTGTTCACCTCAATTTCCTAGGCATAATTTTGAGTAGGGCCCCATTCCAAAGTTCTATCTTAAGAAATCAACTCTTGTAGCTTCTTCTTTTGCTTCAATTCTTGTTTTTGAAAGGTTCCACCTTCTTTGAAGTTTGTCAATTCTCCTATCCTAGAGGTTGGTCATACAAAACCTACATCTAAGACTTTGGTTGAGTCACGTCACTCTTTTTTAGAATGTATGTTTGACTCTCTAGAGGACATTCTATTATTGTCAACTATCTTCACAATTTTTTTACTTTTGGCTTGCAAGAGTTGTTTATTAAGAATGTCAAGGCAACCTCATCTTTGGCTCTTGCTACAAGAAAGATGCTCAGTGCTACTTTTTCTATCTTACCTCTACAAGCTCATCCTCCCTTCCCATATGATCAAAGATTGGAAGGATGATGATTTCATTGTGAAAGATCACTAGAGCAATGCCTCTTCATAGCTTTAGATTAGAATTTGTGTGTTTTTTTTGTGATCCCTTGTGATTGTATATATATTTTTGTGCTATCTTGAATCACCCAAGATACTTTATAGGTACTTTAAAATTAGAGATAATATTTGTCATACACTTCTTTTGTTTTTCTTATCATTCTTCTTTTTGTCAGATATTTTCCTTTTTGACATTTGGAGACGATGCAAAATGTTGGGGGAATTTAGGACTTCTTCCACATTGACCCAAAATTTTATTCTCTTTTTTTTCATGTACTCTTCTTCACAATATGAGAACTTTGGGAACATGATTTGTATTCATATGCAACTAATTATACATGTCTTAATGTCACTGCTATGAATTCTATTGGCTCTAAATAATTAGATCTCCCATTCTCAAGTCATGTTTTTATTGATGTTGTGGGTATTTTGTGCTATATGTTGCAAGGTATCAATCCATGGATACACCTCGTTATCTTTTCATGACAGAACATCTCTCTTCCTTAGAGTGACTTATTGATGCAGCCAAGCTTGGAGGATCTAATAAATGACTGTCCAAACTTGCAGCCAACAACAAGAACACACACGAAAAACAACACAACATGAGATATATCAATATCAACTTATATTATCTCAGAATTCCAATTACATGCAACATGTCAAGCTGTAATGCCTTCCCTGTTAGGGCCAATTACATCAAAAAATTCAACAAGATCTCACAGGATCCAACTTTATCCATCTACCCTATAGCTAAGTGGAAGAAACCAGATCTGAACTTGTGCTCGCAAGACACCAAGCAATTTGCAATCTTTGTCTACCCACTCACAACTATCTACAACAACTTACAATCTTTCAACTTAATATCTTACTCTGTTATCCTTTATCTATCATCACATGCCTCTATCCCTAAACATCAATCTAGACTCTCTTTTATACAACACACCCACAAGTCAGTCTTATAAACAATAATTAAATGACCCAGTCATCCATATACTCTACAAGGAACAGATATTAAATGCACCAATCAGCTGCAAATAATAAAAGATACATAGGAGAACACATCAACCAAGATTTAGGTCCATACAAGATCCAATGCCACAACTCTGCATGCCTCAAACCTCATCATGATCCCAATCACCCCCTCAAATCATGGATGTAATCTCCAATGTCCTCCCAATCCATAAACACAAGTCGGTGAACCCCAACATCTAATCGGTAAACAAGCACATCGAGAGCCATACCACTCATTGAAAGACACAATCGATCATAACTCCACCAAATAGACACCACCGAGTAATATGCTACCGAACAAGACACCACCAAGTTGCACACACCAAGAAACTATCACCGAGAAGTGTACCCCAAGTAAATATCACCGAAATAGCACCACCAAGTCTAGTAACCGAGTCTGACAATGAAGCAATACATCTTCCAACTGAGAACTACCACCAAAGTGACCAAGCACCTCAGGTCTCTAGCCAAGTTAACTACCAAAAATAGAAATCAAACTAGAACATGTTGTTGGTGACACTGGATTTCCAACTACCCCAGGATGCTCTTGCATCAGACACCCCAGGTGCGAAAAAGATATTCTAGGTGCGAAAAAGATATTCTCAGAAGCTGGATGAAAATCTATTGGGATTCAACACATAGATCCCAAACTGGTTCTTGGTATACATGTCTTCCGATTCCTCAATCGACACACTCTTCCCTCAATTCTTCTTCTACTTCCATTTACCATTAGCACTTGTTGATTTATCTTCATATTTCCGCACGCTCATGCCTGCACCATCCACTGCAACCACTTTAGAGCTGCTACCAATGCTCAAGTTCCTCTTACTGAGCTCTGCATCCTTCAAAGGAATGAAAATAGACTTATGCCCATCCTTCAGTATAGTAAAGGAATTTATTTTACAGACATGAATAGCCTCTCTATCATACTACCAAGGTCTCCCAAGTAAAACATGACAAGAACTCATCTCTACAATGTCACATAACACTTCATCTCTATAGGTACCAATGTAAAAAATCACCATGCACTGTTCTTTCACCTCTACTACATGACCAACTTGTAACCAACTTATCTGATAAGGACAAGGATGCATCAACCTTTCTAAACCAAGTTTCTGAATCATCTCCTCAGCAACTAGGTTGTCGGTACTTCCTCCATCAACAATCTCCTTACAACATTTACAACCAGACTTGCACATAGTCCTGAAAAAGTTCTTCCTTTGACAAGAATCAACTTGCTTTGAGGGCAGCAAAGTCCTCCTAAGCAAAATATTTTCTCCCTCCACCTCAGGTTCATTCTCAACAACCTCATTCACCATACCATTTTGGTGACTACCAACCTTATTATCTGCATGGGTACATTCAAATGATCGATGTCCTTCTCCGCAGTTGTAACAAGTACCTCTGAACACGCATGTACATTTTATTCTCCTCAGTTCAATAGGTTTTGGTTCCTCCTTAGCCCTTGGTTTATCCTTTATTGATTATTCCTGCTTCTCCTTCCCTTGGGAATTACCATAATGTCTTCTCTTCAACTTATCTTCTGCCTTTAATGCATACTGATAAGCATCTTCTACTGACTCAATCTTCAACATACCAATATCATCTTGTATATTGAATTTCAGACCATTAACATACCTCACCACCTTTTCCTTAGAAAGTTCTCTATTCCCCGACTGAATAGTCAACTTGTAGAACTCCTCAGTATAATCTTCCACAATCATCTCCTTCTGTTTCAGATTTTACAACTTCTTAAATAACTCAAGTTCATAGTCGGCGGGAATGAACTTAGCTTTTAGCTTTGTCACCATTAACCTCCACTGATTGAGCTTCATCTCACCTTCATCTTCTTTGTCCATCTACAACTCTTTCCACCATAAAGCAATGTGCCCTTTCAACTTAGTCAGTACCAACCTTACTCTAACCAGATCTTCAATGTCTTCCAGCTCAAAGTATTCTTCTAACTCACCGATCTAATCAATCAGATCCTCGGGTCTCAATGTGTGTGAAAAATTGGACACCTCCATTTGGTAGCTTGTACTCAACTGAGCTCCAGACCTCAGCAACTGATCATATTTGTCTCCTCCATATCTCTCTATCTAATCATCTCTATCATCTCCACTAGATCCAGCAACTTCAAAATCGTCAGTAGCTTCTTCATAACTTCTCAGACCTCTATGAAATCCAACATTTTTTATACCTTATATGATTTCATTCTTCATTATCACCATCTCAGATCTGAATCTTTCTATTATCCTAGCTTCCACCTCCTCAGAAAGATCTGCAATCATCCTAGGGTCCAATATTCTCAAAGGAATCTCTCCAGATCTTTGAAAACCCTAAGCTCCACAAGAAATTAACCAATGGCTCTAATACTACTTGATGCAATCAAGCTCGGAGGATCCAATAAAGGACTATCAAAACTTGCAGCCAACAACAAGAACACACAGTGGAAACAACACAACACGAGATATATCAATATCAACTTATATTAACTTATAATTCCAATTACATGCAACATGTCAAATTGTAAGGTATTCACAGTTAGGGCCAATTAAATCAATAGATTCAACAAGATCTCACAGGATCCAACTTTATCCATCTACCTTATAGCTAAGTGGAAGAAACCAGATCTGAACTTGTGCTCGCAAGCCACCAAGCAATCAACAATCTTTGTCTACCCACTTACAACTATCTACAACAACTTACAATCTTTCAGCTTATTATCTTACTATGCTATCATCACATGCCTCTATCCCTAAACATCAACCTAGACTCTCTTTTATACAACACAACCACAAAGTCAGTCTTGTAAACAATAATTAAATGACCCAGTTGGCCATATACTCTACAATGAACAAATATTAAATGCACTATTTGACTGCAAATAATAACAAAATACATAGGAGAACACATCAACCCAAATTTAGGTCCACACAAGATCCAATGCCACAACTTTGCACGCCTTGGAACTCAGCACGATCCCAATGACCCCCTTAAATCATGGATGCAATCTCCAATGTCTGCCCAGTCCATAAACACAAGTCAGTGAACCCCAACATCCAGTCGGTAAACAAGCACACCAAGAGCTAGACCACTTGGTGAAAGACACAACAAAACAAAACTCCACCAAACATACACCACTGAATAATATGCTATCGAGCAAGACATTGTTGAGCTACTCACACCGAGCAACTACCACCGAGCAGTGTACCCTGAGTAAATATCAATAAAAATAGCAACACCGAGCACCACCGAGTCCAGTCACTGAGTCCAACAGTGAATTAATACATCTTCCAATAGAGAACTACCACCAAAGTGACTGAGCACCTCAGGTCTCCAACCAAGTTAACTACCAAAACATGTTTTTGGTGACACAGGATTGCCAACTACCCCAGGATGCTCCTGCATCTTTTATGCTCCCCTCTATGCAGAACATATCATTCTAAGGGGTTAGAGTTGCATATTTATGCTTATTCATATTTCTTCCATTACATCTCTTGTCTAATATTTCCTTTTGAAATATGCTTGTTTCCTAGCATGGGGGCCATCCACTACACTTTGTCTTATGATTAACTATGCCTATGCCTCCTTTATTTTTTATGGCTATCCTACAATGCAGTTTATAGCAGTCATAGGTCAATTGAATTATCATATGGTTCTTGACATAAAATAGTTTTCCACCCATACATATCGACGTTTTCTGATATCTATGATTGTTGTCCAATGTCTATGACCATTTTTGTGTCTATTTTTTCACTTTTCATCTAACATGTTTATTTGCATCTTATATGTTTATGATGATATAACTCAACATCTTTTCATGTAGGATTGACTTAAGTCTCTTCCCTAGATGTAACTCAATGTGGAGAAGACTCTTCTTCCCCTTCTACATATAGGGTATAACACTTCTAACCCTTTCCCTCTCTACTTTAGCTTGCCTCTCTTTTTTTATGCTTGTTAGAGAAGGAAAAAAAATAACTTTGTAAATTGCACCTCATGCAATTTCATGTCACATAAGCCTTTTTATTTACCCAAATTAAAGGATAATAATAAAATTCTAATCTAAAAACCTTCCTTGCCACTTTCCTTGCTTGGTTTCATGACCATTAGGTCTAGATTATGCTTGGAGAGGTGTGTAGCATGAAGATGTCCATGCAACATGCTAACATCCCACAAATGTCCATGACTGAGTTAGTCATTGGGATGTTACACTTCCTAATTTTTGGTAGTGTAATACCCCTTTGGGCTCACACCGACATCAGGACGACTATGAATCCCTTATACCTTGTCAATTTTGTCTCATTTCCTTTCTCTTGAGTTTTGTAATTCATCTCTCTCACACATTTTGAAACTCTCTAGCATTCTCTATGTTAGCTATTTTTCTTGAAGGAGAAAAAACTAGAACACCGAAGTGATCTCTCCCTTTTATGCTCTTTGTCCAGTCAAGAGAAAGGCTAATGTGACAAGGATTTGAATCCTTCTTCACTTCGGGCTCCACGGACCCAGGCGGGTATACCTATGAACATCTACCTCAAATGATAATCTCTCTAAAAATCATAGGCAGGTATAAACATGGATTAGACAGGACACTAACATCCTGCGAAGGGAATCATTACTCTGAATGAATCAAGGGATGGCTTCCAGCCCATCATACTCGGTTTATCTTTCAACACACCAAAACATAAAAGAAAATATAATTGATTTTAATAATTTGGATGCAAATCTGGTGCAAAACTAGTGCCTTATCCTAGGGTGCAGAGTCAAATTGAGAGAACATCCACAAAACTTCATCAATTCAGAAACACCTAGAATCAATACCCTGCCTTACAGAATACCATTTTCACTGTAAACACATGATCATCAAATCTATACATTATTGAAATTCTCAGAGATTATCCAACCAAATTTACTCCTTCCTTGAAGGAAACTTATGGACAAACTCAGTCTACCTTGTAAACGACAAATTGGACATTGCCTTACAAATCCAATTTATGAGAACTTCCGAAACACACAGAGACATAAAAATACTTGCAATGAGATTCAAGTCATACTTTATTGATAAAACCTATTTCAGTACCCTCAAATTGACATTACACTTAGGCTAAAATCATAAGTTCAGAACCAAGCTTGCATTAATGGAACTTGCCTTGGATTTCTCCCTTGGAGAACCAAAATTCAGAACCCCTAACCAAGAATGAAAATCAAAATAAGAAGGAGAATGGGAACATTCCAGAAGGAAACAAAAAGGACACTTGTCAGATTCTTCATCTGATGAATCATCCCCTGAACTGAATGAACAATCTCCTGAGAACACCTTTTTTTATCTCCTCCAATAGGCTCATGAGTCACCAGACACAAAAAATAGATATCTCAAAAATATCTTACCGGCCCCCTTGAAACTTAAACTACAAATATCGCGAGCAGATGGCCACCTGTGCAAAATCTGATTCCAAAATCGGAATCCTCGTGTCGAGACCTTTCCGGCAGTATATAACACTCCATATTTGGCCCAAAAATGAAGCCCCCAGCCATTAAAATAATCTCCCAGGTCTGTAACTGTGATTTTTGAATTTTCAATATAGTTGAAACTATATGAAAATATATTTTTAATTCTGATTTTTCACCTGGTCGCTCAGTCGCTAACATTTTATACTCATTTACTTGACCTGCGCGACCGAGCGACTGCCTGCTGGTCGCGCGCTCGCTGTCACTTTATGGCATCCTTACGAACCTCCGCGACTGCACGACGATCTCGGTCGCGAGCTAAACTGACGAGCTCCTTCATCCGGTGTGACTGCGCGACGAGCTCGGTCGCGCAATCGCGAGCTAAACCGCCGAGATCCCTCCTCCAGCGCGACTGCGCGACGAGCTCGGTCCTCTGCGCGACTGAGCGACTTCATCTTCGGCAACTGAGCGACTGTTCCTGCAAAATTTTAGCGGGCACGCTTCCTGAGGCACGATCTAAGCTCGTGTGCAGAGAGTGAGCTCTTTTCATCTTCATATTAGTAAGAATGCGTTTCTCCATATATACATTTCAAAATTTCACTCCCGGAGCAATGTGGGACATATGCATTTAGAGTTTTTAAAACCTTCCATTTTGGGCGCCCAAAATAAGGGCCCCACCGCGCATAGCAAGCTTCCAACATGACACAAGCCCACAGCCCGCCAAAGAGCCTTAGCTCTTATTTCAAACAATGATATAAGCGCTTTCATATTTAAACGCTAATGTTTCACTCGCCCATTGCATGTGGGACATAGTGATTTGGCACTCTGAAGCTTTTCGAGCCTTATCTGCGCGGGCTTCTAGACTGTGTTTGCGAAGATTTATATAAAAATTTGCCCACCGAACATGGCGTAACACCCTCCTTCACTCCTTAAAATCTGTAAACACCACTATTAGTGGTTGCGCAGACTTTATGCCACTATGTCTGGCTTCTTTAATTGGCGCATGCTGCTGATTATGTCAGCTTAGAAATCTCTTTGGTTCCTATGTTTCGTTTGCCTCTTTGAGAAGAGCTTCCTCCTCTATCTGTTGCGCTGGCTATATGCTGGCAGAGGCTGTGGAACCTTCTTTACATCTACAAATTGTATTCACTTAGAAGATATCTCTTCAAAGCATGCTGTCAAACAATTCACGTGCGTTGTCTATGCTTCCACAGATTGCATCAGCGGTGTGGGCTGTTGGTAAGGCAGGGAGTTTGGCTTTACTTCTGTCAGTTGTATTGGAAGAAAACTCCCAAGTCTTTCTTAACCAATACATTTTGCACGCCCCTCCCTTAGCAGCGTATAATTCTTTCAAAACATAGGCATTGACATATTAAATTGCCCCCCCCCCCAAATCCTCATTTGTCTGCGCAAACACTCTGCCATAGTTTGGTCCAAAAACTCACCTTTTACCTCTGATGCTGCGCTGATTGCTGGGTAATAACCAATCTTTAAAAATCATACCACATTGCTCAGAGTAAGGAAAGGTAAGATAATGTTTTAAGACTTTCATTTCCTTCCCAACAGCGCGTGGGATACTCTCTTTGTTTGCAATGGACATTTCAAAAGCTTTTTAAATGCCACAATCAATATATTCCGCACACTAATCTCTTGAAGGTTACACTTCAATGTTTTAAAACTGAAAAATACTCCCCCCACTACTACCTGCGTAGACTTTAAATATGGAATACATTTTATAATGTCCCTTTTCCTTTCTTGTGCTGGCATTCTCCATTGTCTCATTGTCTCATTGTTTGCGCAATATGCTATGCAATGGAATTGACAATGCATTTTGTTCAACATTTTAAACTCTACTGTCTTCAGCGCAATAGATGACAATGATTTCTTGTGCTTTCTTTTACAAATACAAAATCAATTTAATGTTTGAAAAACACTCAAACCTCCTCTGCAAATGAAATCAGCAATTTATAATGTTTTAAACTTCAGCATAATTGACTTTGCAAATGAATTTCATTTGCAATCAATTTGTATCAGACACTTCCACATTTTGTATTGGCAGAGAGGCTGCCGACAAAAGATAACATAGGGAGTATGCTGGAAATGTTGTTGAATCTGGCTTTACACCGGCCCATGCATTTGATTGGAGTGTTTTTATCTTTGCCTGACCTGGGCTCCTCCACCAACTAAAATCTTCACATTCCTTCAGAAGTTGTTCCATCACTAGAAGCTTCAAGATAATGCCCTTAAAAATATCCACATCATCAACTAACAATTTCACACCAATAGATTTTG
>MU226739.1:2555568-2569018 GCA_018584345.1 Thuja plicata
CTAGGGAACTTGTAGGAGAGAGAGATAGCAGGAGAAGGTGCATGACTGACTTTATTCAGTCATGGAGAGGAAGATAAGGTAGAGAGTGAAGCATTTTGGTGGGTAGGAAACCTAAGAGAGAGGGAGTATAGAAATCCTTCTAGTTAGGGTCTGTGAGTAACCCTAAGAGACTCAAGTGTGAGTCTAGAGGATCCTGAAGTGAATAGGATCAAGTGAGATTCCTTAGAAGGAGTAGGAATCTAGAAGAGGAAGGTGACCTCCCCATCAAGGTGGTTAAATATTCTTGTAGATATGAGATGCAAGGAATATGCCAAATATAGCTTAGGAGACCAAATATCAAGAAGATGTTGGATTTTGTGCCTTAATTATTTTGGTGCCACACCTCTCTTGGTTTTGTTGATGGTTTTACAAAATCATGTTATGGTTTCAAGTTTGTAATTTATATTTTGGTGCTTGGAGTTAGAGAATGCATAGGTTGTTTTGCAGGTTGTACATGAGTATCAAAGTGCTACTAAGATTTAGAGGAATAAGTGGTATTTTTGTAACTCTCTTTTGAAGGATTAATGCACACTTCATTCTCTTTGGGTGTGTAGTTTTTCTTGCAATTGTTTCTCAATGTAAAATATTTATTATGATTTGCATTTTGTTTATAAATATTTTAATTTCCATTATGGTATATTGTTGTTAAAGAATTTGTAACATTAATGTTAGACATATCTTTCAAAATACCTACTTACCTAATTAAAAACATGAAAATTTGACATATCTTATTACTTAATTACACCACATTTTACACATTTGATATTAGAGCCATGGTTGACTTATTTAGTGAGAGGAATGCCTTTTCTAAAGTGTGTGATTGGGATTTTTGTTGTAGTGAGAGTGTTATATTTTCTCCAAGTTTCAAGTTCTAAGTGATAGAGATTATAGCTAGCTCATCTCAATTGGATATTGAAAGGTTTGACATAATATATTTTGAGCTTTATAAGCTAAATATGGAGGATCATTATGAAGAAATGGATCAATGGATTGTCATAAAATAATAAAGAAAAGATAATTATTTTATTAAACAAGAAATGGATAACAATTGATAAAAAATCTCATGGGACCATTCATTTATGTTTGTATGATTTTGTTTTGTTGATTTTTTCTAGGGAGACTACTACTTATTGTAGCATCATAAATTGTGTACCCTTGACAATTTAATTCTAGGTTTAGTGCTTGTATTGGTGGTTGTGACTAAACATGTTTGATTATTACTGCCTTGGGACGAAACTATAGTATGGATTACCTAAGCTTGTACTTTAACCTTTTTGAAACCTAATTGGGGTATACTAGAGCACCCAACACCCCTATCCTCCCAATTCAATTCCAAAGTCAAAAATTTGAAAGTTGATGTCAGATCCTTAACAATTGTATCCCTTTTTCAACTTCTCTAAAAAGTTGTTCGAGAAAAGGTGTAAGTCTCATATAACGATGAATCCCTCTCTCTTTTAAAAGTGTAACTTCCTAATGCTATTAATTCAAATGAGCAATTTTGTGCAAACCTTTCAAGTGTTTATTACAGGTTTACATATATATCAAGGCACAAAATCAAAAGATCAATATCAATCATAATCAATAATCATCCTTGGTAAGTACCATGTTGCATTAAGGACTTACAAGTACACATCATCATCATCATCATCATCATCATCATCATAAGATACAAGATAAGGTTTTCTTCATGAGGTAATCATTAATCATTTCATTTCATTCATTTTATTTTTCTCCCCTAAGGACAAGCACTCTTTATCAATCATCATTGTTGTTGTGTTGGGAACACCAACATGGGGTTTGACTTATGCAATGCCCTATACAAAAAAAAAACATTTTTCTATCTTTTTCATGTGTGTATCTATGGATTCAAGGATTGATAATGATCGAAATATGAAAGAAGATTTTACAAACTTGGACAATTTTCATCATTCCTAAGTTCAGGGTAAAATCACAAGAATCGAGCTCCTAACTTCCTTATCCTTCCAATTCAAGCTAATATTTGTAAGGTGGAATTATAGGAGCCTCTTAAGACCATTCCCATCACCATCTTCTATAACTTTCTATTCTAGGACCCAAGCACCCAACACCCTTTCCCTTCCCATTTTGAATTTCTTTTTTGCCCTTGGTGCCCCTCTATATTCCATTTCTTGATCTATACTTTTGTTTTGCATTTTTGTCTTCTATTTCATGCTTTCTATTAGTTTACTTCATAATTACCCTCTTTACACTATTTTATTACATTCTCAATTCCTCGTAACAAATGAGGTGTGGATCCAATATTATTTGGCTCTCCCTTGTGGAATAAAAATCAAACCCACTCACACCTATTATAAATTAAATGGTAGTGAAAACAAAGATTGATTCTAGGTTGATTCACATGTTAGTATAGGATCCCCTTATTCATAATTTCATTTTAGTGACTCCATTAGATACTGCATTTGTATATATTTTATTTTTCTAAAGTGTAAAATCAAGTTTTTCTTGCATACATTATTGTACTTCATTAATTAGTTAAGATTTTATTTCACTAGTTAATGCACTTTCCTAAAGTTTCAATGTTTTCCCTGCCTCCCCACAAAGTTATTACATGTCAAGCCTAATGTTGTGTGGGTGCATGGGGTTTAAATCATTTCTTATGTACATCCCTCCCCCCCCCTCCCGCATCCTTGTGATGATGATTCCAACTGATAAGTCAGGTGTACGGGTAAGAAGGGTACCATCAACAAGGACAGAGAAAGGAAAAGGCTTGAGCCCCACATCCCCGTGGGGGACACTACCTAAAGGGGAAGTGTAGTGTGAGAATGTAGGGGCAGATGATTCATAAGGGTTTTCTTTGACCCCCATTTCCCCGTAGATAAATAAAGCCATGAAGAAGGTCCAATGTTGGTGAGAATGATAGTACCAAATGAATAAGTCATGAGAAAACTCCTTGTCGTGCATACCCGTAATGATGAATGATAATGTGGAAGTTCATGTGCAATATTGTGAGGTATCAAAAAGTTCAAATGGTAATCCATTAGGGTAATCAAGCCCAGCATCCCCGTGGTGACCTAGTGTCCTGAATGAAATATGGTTTTGGTACGTGGAGTGTTCATTGTAAAGAGGAATTATTAAGGGAAATGTATGACCCTGAACCCATGCCATGGTTAAGGCATAATTTGAAGACAACCTGCGGGTGAGTGGGGCACTCAAAAATAAAGGAAAAAAGAAAAGGGGGGTGTTAGTTTGCATCAAAGGCTATGGTTTAGACCAAGGGGGTTAAGCAAATAATTAACTTCCACATGGCACCACATAGGCAGGAAAGTGTTGGGTGAAAACAATCAAGGCCTTTTTACAATGCATTGAAGAGGAAAGTGGTGTCAGGTAAGATCTGGGAAGAGGTGTGAAATCTAATCAAAAACTATAGGGCTCTGATATCAGTACAGGCCAGTAAATCATTAATCTTGTCATCAAATTTTTTTGAGTGTCCCAGTTAATTTTTTGCAACCAATAAAAGCCAATATGAAAGATATCACAGTTGTTGGGTTCAATACAAAACTTCTATATTTGATAATTTGTTGTCATCATTCTACAACTTGAGAAATGTGAGTTGTAGCTTAAAGTAGGGAGAGATAAATATGTCCTCTAAAGTTGGTTATCTACATTAAAGGAAGTGTTTCTTTGCTTGAAAAGGCTGAGGATGAAGCTTGTGGAGGGTGGAGATCAATTATGGTGTAAGAAGAGTTGGTTGAAGAGAACTATGTTGCAGGAAATGTATAGAGACCATGGAAGTCAGCAGACTGATATTCCATCTTGTAGTAAGAGGGGTATTAAAATTGTCCTAGGTAGCCAGAGAGATATTAAAATTTTCCTAGGTAGCCAGAGGGATATTAAAATTCTTGAGTGTAGCTACATGCTTTTACCATGGTTTGCAAATAGTTATAATCTCTCTGTTTATCGGTCTAATTCTTTCTAATAGGTGGGATGCAAAGAGAAATATGGATGCTGGCAAAAAAGATGGGGTTCTGGAGTCATCCATTTCCCCTTGAGAAAAAGTCTCAAAGTTCTCCATTGCAATGGGAAATGATGAGAATCTTGCATCCTATTTTCTCTGCACCAATAACCACCTCTACGTGATAGTGGTATGGATCACAAACCTGGTTAGTTCTTTGGAAGCCCTCTAACTTTGGGTTCTCTTATATACAAGTCGAGTAGTTTCACTACAAGACAAAACTAGAGGCAATAAATTTCATTGGGAAAATATTCTTTACAACTGATTAGTGGTAGTCAAAAATCAAATGTATGTGAAAAACCTATAGCTTGTAGCATTCTGTATAGCTATAAAATGAATACCAAGGCCATATTCTAGGGTTCTTAATGTTTGTTTTAGAGAGGCATGTAAATAGGTAGTGTTTATTTTTGAGTTATAGACCAGATGTATGATTGTAATTGTTTAATTTTATGAGTAAGGGTGAATCAATTTGTGCATTATTGTTACTATTTTTATGAAATTGTCTTCGGGATGATATATCCCAGATCATATGAACTCGATATATCAAGGATTTTGAGTTTATATTTGTAAAATTCCATTACAATTTGCATCGTTTATTCATATATCTCTCTTGAGGATATGGGTTAAATGCTATGTTCAAACAAAAATGATTTTGAATATATTATGTGGATCTGTAAGAAGAATTTCATAATAGCATGAGAGGATATGTTAGTGTTAGGAACTATGTTTTCTTGTAAGATCTCATTTGCAGACTTATATTTGACTTTGTGGTCAGGGTTGGGCACTGGTCTATACATGGATCCTCATATTTTTAGAAACAATTAAAATCATATGTTATCTTTACTTTCTTGTTTGTAGTAGTAAAATTTGAGTAAGGTTTTATCTCTCAATTGTGTTTAATGATGTATAATTAGCATGGGGCCAATTTTGAAGTGATTCATGTGTATTTTAATTTATTTTAACAAGATTCATCTGCTAAAGTGCAATATTTGTCATAAACTATGTTGGATTCATAGGAATCACAAAGGGTCACCCCTAGATTGTGCAGAGCCTAAAGAGTAGAAGAATTTTTTTATTTGTGAACAAATTCTTGTCAATTGACCACTCATCTCAAATTTATATTTATGGAAGAAGGCTAATTCTTTGGAAAATCTAACGCATTAGTTGGAAGCACCAACGAACTAGCGACTCTACTGGGGATAGAGATGTAAAAAAAATTGTTCATACTATCCTGAAATCTCTGGTATCATTTGTCAAATTATTATCCAGACAAACTAGAGTCAAGAAATGTGAAAGAATTTGAAATTTGTTTCATATCTTAAATTTTATAGCTTGGAGAAAGGTTTTATAGCAACATATTTGAAAATTATGTGCAATTATGTTGTTTGCTAAAGAACCCGAAATGAATTGAAGTTTTGAATAACTTACAGTTGTTTGATTTTTTTCCTATATGAAGGAAATGATGACTCTAAATGAAGAATAGGTTGGATATGTGAGAAAAGTTACAAATCCAAAATGATTTCAGTCAAAGAAGAAAATCCAACTGTAATTAAGGGTTAAATTTGGGTTTTTGGGCCTATAATTGATTACAAATCTTACCACACAAAGATTTATCAATAACAGTTAGTATAAAAACTCTAATATCAAAAGAGGAAATGACAGAAAGGAGAGCATAAACAATCAAATAATAAAATCCATTTCAACAAAAAGTATATGCAAACCAGTAATCCTCCTTTTTTGTTCTCCTTCTTGATGCAATGTGGGCTCTCAAAATGAGTGCTAGATGTGATAGCATAAGAGTTCAAAGTGCGTGTGCGGTTAACAAATATGAGAATAAGCTTTCTATTTATAAGAATTTCGGGGTTTCAATCAAGATTCCTTGATTGATGGGATTTATTATCTATGATTGAAGAGTTAAACTCAAACTGATGGGGAGTTCAACTCACTTGATTGCTTTGTCAACAAAATAGATTGATTTGTTAACTAAATGGATTAGAGAGTGAAGGGGATTGATTGAATAGTTGACTAGATAGATTGGATAGTCAAGTGGATTGATTGATCAGAACATTGTTGTTTAGATGGATTGGAAGACTAAATAGATTGAAGTGATAATTGAATTGATTGACGAATCAGAGAAGAGTGATTGGGAAGTTAACTGAAACTTAATATTAGTCAGAAGTGGAAGAATAAATATGATTAAATAAATAAAAGAATTCATTTATTTGCACATAAGGGGGAATATAAATAAATAATTAAACTTATTTATTTATTAGAAGAATAATTAGTTTAATTAAATAAATATTATTCATTTTTTGAGTAGGAATTTGATTTATTAAATGTGATTATTACATGGGTGTAATAATAACAAGGAGGGAATATTAATTAAATAACATAATTATTTAATTAATTGAGATGTCATAAAGAATAATTAAATAATGTTAAGTATTTAATTACTGTAAAGAGGAATACTTTATGACTATTGAATTAGACGTTCAATAATTAAGTAATTAATTAAAATCACTTAATTATGAAATTAAAGAGAAATAGTAAATTTTGAATTAGAAAATAGTAGGACGCCAATTTATTAAATAATAAAGATTATTTAATAATTTATGAAGAATGTTAGTAGAGTCATTGTGTAAGAGTAAATGGTCATTTTTAAGTGTCTACATTTTGCCCCTCTTTGATATAATGCATTTTTTAGCGTTGTTTCAAAGAATAATTGATAAAAATAATGCCCTAGTATGTTCCTATGAAAAAGTGTCAGTAACTAGGCATTATGGTGCCTCAAGTAAATGAGCGAAAAATATAATGATGGGCTCATTTGGTTGATATCATGATCAAGATCACAACGCAACTCACGGTTCAAAAAATGGAGGCTATACACAAAAGTTATGGACTATGGAAGTTCAAAATCATTGCGACCAATAGAAGTGCAAGGTGTGCACATCCATCGAGATGGGGTTGGGAGGGTATAAATAGGATTGGAGGGTCATTTTTGATGTCATTGTGCAGTTTTGGCTTTTGGAAAACTTGGTGTAGAAGGAGCAATCTATGAGCGATTTGTGGAGCGATGACGGCTTATGAGGATGGAGTACACATAAGAGAGTGGGTCAAGACCTATTAGCGAGCAGCTGATGCCCCACCTCCGGTGAGTTTCGACACCCTAGCTTTTATTTGGCCTCATTTTTATGTTTTTTTCTAGAGTAGGTTAGATCGACTAGGGCATGAATCACCACATATTTGTCATGAATGACACACTTGGGTAGTGGAAATGTCGCACTTAGATTATAAGGTTTTAGGGCTCAGTTTATAATCGAACTGCACTTTATTGTAAAATAACACACATAGTAGGCATTAACATCGCACTTAGACCATGTAGTCAATGCACTTACCATGATGAATCGACGCAAACAAAAGTGTATTTCATCACACTTATAGGTGTAGTGTGACACGCTCGCATGATAAAAAGAATTTTTTTGACCTAGCCACATATGGGTGGATGAAACGACACAGTTTTGTTTTTCTAAGAATGTGTTTTAATGTATTTGTATGTAATAACTGCAATAAAATATATGGAAATGAATTTTTATTTTATTTTTCTAATGCATTTGATATGTGGTAAAAATGGATAGCATAGATGCACTTATTTTTATTCATATGTGTATGCAATATATGTAGTGGATATATATGCATGTGATAGGTTGTATATAAATGAGTTAGCATGGATACACTTATTTAGTGTGGAATTTTATTATACTTTGGGATTGACTAGGTATTTGCATTGGCATTTCAGATGAGGGATGATGTCTTGATTACTCAGGAGAATCATCCCCAAACACAGGCTTATAGGCATAGACTAGATGATGATGAGCGTGAGAATTTGGACAACCTTGGGTTACTACATGTTACATTGATTCCTGAGATTAGGGAAAATAGGGGCCTTGTCACTGCTCTGCGAGAGGTGGCACTCAAAGACGTCTTCCTTCCACTTGCCTACAGGAGAGCACACAATTACTTTAGAGGATGTGTCTTAGGATTCTATGGATTCCTATTTGAGGGGTGAGGGTTCATACTCTATCTAGATAGGTAGAGCAACTTTATGTGACCTATTTGATTGCAGTGTGGCAGATTTGGGTGGCACCTTAGCTCCCTTGAGATGGGACTGGCGATCAGTGACGAAAGATTTTGGGACCATGATGGAGTATGATGTAGGGTGGCCTACTCATGTTCCCATTCCTTACAGGGATCTAGGAGTTCCAGTACTGATTGATATGTATTGTCAACCTAGACAACAACATAGGAAACATGGGAGGTGAAGTAGATGTGGTGGACAAGAAGGGAGAGATGGTGGAGATGATGGAGGATGGGGTGGAGGGAGGGACAAAGGATGAGGGGGTAGAGGTGATGGGGATGATGGCGGAGACAGAGATGAAAGGGGTGGTGGATTTTTTGTTGTTGGTGTAGATGCCCTAGTGGTTGCTATTTTTGTTTCCCTAGTAGTAGGCGAAGAGGAGCAGGTGAGAGTAGATGAGCCTATGGGAGGAGATAAGGAGGAGGAGGTGGATGTCATTAGAGATAGTGAGGAGGAGATGGAGTCAGAGATAGCGAAAGAGAGTACTAGGGGATCTAGCTCTTCTGAGGACGATGAGATGGGGGTTGGGGTGATGACATTAAACTCATGGATGTATCCATGGGTAGTTTTGACGGGGCTGCACGAGACATACCTGCAAGACTGGATGTATCCATGAGGATGGTGACATGGGCAGAGACCAGGATGATTGAGGCAGAGGGGAGAGTGAGAGAGATAGAGGCATAGAGCCATTGAGATGCAATGAGGGTGACAGTTTTGGAGGGGAGGATAGAACAAATGTAGAGGGATATAGATCTAGAGAGAGAAAGTATGACAAAGGTACATGTAGAAGAGGCCAGATCCCAAGTAGCAAAGACAAAGGTGAGAGCATTTATTTCCAGTGTGCGGGATTTGAGCCTACATCAAGCTATAGGGAGACTATACCAGATAGGGGTTGACATGACTAGACAGGCTTGAGAGATGCAAAGATAAATTGAGTATTGGCAAGGGCATTATGAGCAGGTTGTACCTACCGATTAGAGGATCTCTAGCTATACAACATCATGGAGATCACTGAGAGCGCAAAGATCACATATCAGTGGGGTAGTTATACAACCTCTTAGAGCATCTCAAGAAGATACATATGCACCTCCTAGACAAACTAAGGCTTAGCCTTTGACTTCCATACCACCTCGACCTCCCAGACCAGAGGGTGGAGATAGCATGATTTGATATTGTAAACACCTTTTGCATATATTTGTGTGAGCTTGAGAGATCTCCTTTAAACATTATATCATGATACTTTTTGAGATATATATATATATAATATATGTATATGTATATGTATATGTATATATATATATATATATATGTATGTATATGTATATATGTATATGTATATGTATATGTAGATATATGTATATGTATATGTATGTAAATATATGTATGTGTGTGTGTGTGCGCGCGCGCGCATATATATATATATATATACACACACACACACACACACACATATATATATATGATGCATTTTTGGTGGCCTATATGATGTTTATGTGATCTAATTTAATTTATGCTTCATGTGATGCACTTATTTTATATGATGATGTGTTTGACATGATTACACTATGATATGCTTTTATGTTATGTCTATGTGATGTATGTATGCATTTCGTATATGATTTGATGTCATGCAAATGTGTTATGCACATATATTTTTTGTATTTTCATATGCATTGTATGATGTGACTTATGGGACTATGCATATGATTTTAGATAGATTAGATGATAGACCATGCTAAATGAGTTTGATGTTCTGTATGCCTTTGTATGATGGGTGGATGCATTATGATATGTATAATTTGTGATATATG
Source organism: Thuja plicata (assembly GCA_018584345.1). Taxonomy (NCBI): domain Eukaryota; kingdom Viridiplantae; phylum Streptophyta; class Pinopsida; order Cupressales; family Cupressaceae; genus Thuja; species Thuja plicata. The sequence goes on from MU226739.1 coordinate 2,565,545, forward strand.
TGGAATAACATGGTTATTGATACAGGATGCAATATTTTTGTTGTATCATGATACTTTATCATAAGGATTTTGTTAGGAATGACTGAGAGAATTTTTTAGTATTGATTAGGAGATGAGAGAATGAAATTGAATACTGATTGAAACCATAAATTCCTTTAACCACATTCAAATTCTAACTTATTTGAGCATTCTTTCATCATTAATCCACTTTTATTATAGAAAAATTGAATACCATCGTACCTAGATATGAATGATCTAGGTACAACTATCCCATTGAATTTTAATAGGCACTTTGAATAGACAAGGAATGTGGGCCAATCCATCTAGGTCGAGTGTTAAGAGCCAAGGTATGTGGGGTGTATCATGACCAATTAATCTATTACAATACCAATTAATCTATTACAATATGTTATGCAATTAGATATTGTATGTTGATGTGAAGGCTCTTACCACGGACACCCAAAGAACTCTTTTAAGATTTCATGATAATATCTCACAAACAAAAGACAAAGAAAAATAAGTCATGAACCATCCCGACATCTCTAATTGCTTTTGGAATCATGGAGTTGCATCAGAAAATGACTTGCAAAAATCAAGACATAATAAGACCAACTTGATTCAACAAGTAAACAACTATAATTATTATGTGTTTGTGTTTTTTTAGTGGTTTGACAATGACATTGTCGATTAATGATGTTTTCTGGTTTCAAAGATGAGGTGCCCCATTGTAGAGTGACATGTCTGGTTTCAAGTGTTTCCATATTTTGTATAAGACAAAATGATCTTTCAATAAAAGACTTGATGTTGACTTGATCGATAGATAAGACAGTTTGGTCAGTTTGATTGAGGACCTATTGATAAGTTGACAATGTTGACTTGGTTTTGTTCGAGTTCATACTTGTTGTATGGCATTGTTCAATGTGTGTTGATATGCGAAAGAAATGGTTTATGAACAAAGGACTTAATTGCAGAATTTTCAAGTTTTTTTTTTTTTGACAATTTTTTGAGGACTTTGTGATGTTCTTGGTATTTTTTGAGGACGCTTTTACAATATTTTTAAATTTTTTCAGGACATTTTTCTAGTTTCTTAAAAAAAAATTAGAACCTTTTTTCAATTTTTAAAGCTTTATAGGACATTGATGGATCATGACATTGTGATGCCCAGAGTCAGGACAGATAGGCATTTTTATTATGAAATGGACGTGATGGACTGACTAAGTGGGATATGACAAGGACAATTGACGAATTCCAAATCACATGTAGGTGAAAAAGGCTTCTTTGTTATAAAATATAAAGTCAAATGACAAGTGATATTAGGCTGGAGAAATGATAGATAATGGAGTATTAATCCCTAAACATGGCACAAAATTGCCCGATTTTCACCATGGTACTTGCCCAAAGTTCCACCGAAGTGGTTTTCACTATAGGACAAATTTATTTCTCTTATATTTCTATTTTGTGTCACACAGAATGCTTGTTTGCTAGGTTTTCATCAAGGTAACCATTTTTTTTCTTTTATGACTTTTTGTATTTTTTTGACTTTTTTGAAATAGGTACTGATAGTCATGCATAATACTTGCACAGATGCAAGTCATTGATGGGGTCTGGTAGAGGTTGGCCCTCTCATGTAAATATTTGATATGCTCCAAACCCACAGACTGTTGTGATGATATAGGGACCCAACTAGTAGGGTTCAAACTTACCAGGTTTCTCCCTTTCCATTTGGTTCCTTTGATTCTCCATAAGTACCAAATCACCAACTTCAAATGATCATACTATGACCTTCTAATTTTAGCTTCTATGGAGACATTGTTGATATGCTTGCAAATGGGTCGATGCATTTTGTCTTTTCTTGTCAAGCAATTCTAGCTCTTGTAGTCTATAAACATGGTACTCCTCATCTGAAATGACATGTTGAAGAGATACCTATAGTGATGGGAGCTTGATCTTAATCAACAAGATAGCTTCAATTTCATACACAAGTGAATATGGAGTGGCTCTTGTGGGTGTATAAAAACTTGTGCGATATGCCCATAGGGTGGGATTTAGTTGGAGGTGTCAGTCTTGGCCGGCGTCAGTGATAGTCTTCTTTAGGATTTTGAAAATGGTTTTATTGGACACCTCCAATTGGTCATTACTCTATGGATAGTAACGTGAGGAAAAATGATGCTTGATGTGGAACTTGGCACAAAGTTCATCAACCTTTTTATTTTTTAATGGGGTTCCATTATCTATGATGATAACTTGTGGTACACCATACTGACTAATGATGTAGTCCGTAATGAACTTGGAAATTTTTTTCCTAGTCACATATGTCATTGGAATTGACTTAGTCCACTTTTTAAAATACTCAATGGTTGTAATGATGTATTTGTGACCACCAGAGGATAGTGGTGAATCTTGGAAACAAGATCTAGCCCCCATTGCGCAAAAGGTCATGGTGAAGTGAGTGGTTGTAGCTCCTATTTTGTCACATGGATGAGGTTACTACATCTCTAACATTCATTGTACCTTTGGATGAATTTACAAGCATCTATCTTCATAGTAGGCTAATAGTACCCAATTCTCAAAAGCTTGTTAGCTAAGGTTAAGCCACTAGAATGAGCACTGCAAATACCCTCGTGCACTTCTATTAATGTTGTTTTTTCTTCTTCCAAGTTGAGGCATCGTAGGAGTGTTCTATCCAAAATTCATCTATAGAGTGTGTGGCTATGATGGCATAATGGGAGGCTTTCCTTATTAAGTAATTCTTTTAGTTATATGAAAGGTCAGGCAGAATAATTTGGTTTGCGGCGTAGTCATAGATTTTTTGGTACCATGGGGAATTGAGACCAACAATTTCGCAAACAACCTTTGACATGGGGACTTCATGTAAGGAAACTCAGGTGTGGAAACAGCTTCCTACACTAATCTCTATAGGAAAGTATTGTGCAAATTATTTTAAATCCTTACAATTTCATATTCGTTAACTACTTTAACAATGATATTGCAGCCACATACCATGCATACAGAAAATAGAGAATGACATAATGATTTACCCTAGGGAAAACCTTTCGGTAAAAAACCCCAGCACTCCAAAACCTGCACAATGTATTATCTTCAACATAGCGGTTACAACACACTTGCAATGCAAGTTCTTTCAGGAGACAATCGACACTCTAAGACAAATCCAGTAGCACCAGATCATACCAACAATACACTCTTTTCGTATCCTTTCATGTAACCCTAAAAAACACTTATATCAAGCGCTTTCCTTTTAGGGCAGCTTCCAAGGATAGCCATATTAAGGTTTTACCATTCTCTAAGAAAATAGGAACCCTAAAAAAAATTTCTTTAGTTGGGAACAAAAGGAGGAAGAGTGTAAAGTACTCAACTTTATCAGTTGCCACATGTCTTGCATGTCTTCACCTATCATTGAAATCTCCTAGAAATAGCTCTTACGTGTCATAGGAATCCATCATAACCATTTCAGCC
>MU226739.1:2574159-2587900 GCA_018584345.1 Thuja plicata
ATCAACATGCCAACTAGACATGTACACTCACACTTAATTACATTATTTGCAAGAAAATACATTTTACAAAACAAATAATAAGAATAGGAATTATCCAAGGTTGAGACACCTTATTCCTAACACTTCATAGGTAGGGACCATCAGTTGTTTGACCAAGAGCTCACAATGCATTTCTTCTAGTGGCATGTCTAGTAGAGATCCTACAGTAGCTATGGCATCTATTGCCTTGTTCCTGATTCTGGGGATTTTTTAAAATGATATATGATCAAATCATTACTAAACATCTTGTGCCATGGCCTTGTATGGAATAAAATTTTTATCTTTTGTGTCATAACTTCCATTGACTTGGTTGATTATCAATTGAAAATCTTTGTATACATGTAAATGTTGGATCTTCCATTCGACTGTGGTCTTCAAACCTATGATGAGTGCTTCATACTCGACTATGTTATTTGTACAATCAATTTGCAACTTGTAAGATCTGGGACTTTAGTCTCCTTAAGGAGTGATGAATATTATACTGACACTTGATCCCTTATGTGTGTGGGAGTCATCAAAATATAATTTCCGTTGCTTCTTTTCTTATAAATAAAATATGCCTTCATTTGGGAATTCTATCAACATTGGATGACTCGAAGGCTAAGTTGTGTTTGTTTTTTGATCAATAATAACCTGACCTTTAATATCCCTTATGTCTATGTAGTCTATGTCGAACTAGCTCAGGATCATGACCCATTTGGCAAGACACCCTGTTAATGTTGTTTTGCGCAACATATATTTTAATGAGTCAATCTTTGCAATTAGGAGCATCTTATGATTCAACATGTAGTGTTTGAGTTTCCATGAAGCAAAAAGTACAGGCAAACATGCTCTCTCAAAATCAGTGTAGTTGATCTCATAAGTCACAAGTGTCCAACTGATTTAGTATATGGCCCTTTCCTTTCCTTCTGAATCATTTTGTGCCAATAGTGCCCACAGTGAGTGCTCTGTAGCTAAAATGTATAATAGTAGGGGTTGATATGGAATAGGATACATTAATACTAGTATTGAAAGGAGATAGTTATTTAATATTTGAAATGTGTTTTATCACCCGTCTGTCCATTCAAATTTTATGCCTTTATGTAGTAGATACTGGAATCGATGACACTTTTCTACCAGTTGTGAGATGAACCTGTTGACTGATTGTAATCGACCTTGTAGACTTATCAGGTTCTTGAGTGTTGTTTTTGGTGACAATTTGATTATTGATTTGAATTTTGTTGGATCTATCTCAATTCCTCTACGGGAGACAATGAATCCCAAAAATTTATCCGAAGTGACCCCAAAGACACACTTTTTGGGATTTAACCTGACCTTGTATTCTTGAAGTCTATCAAATATGAGCTCTAACATAGATAGGTGCAAATTTCTTTCTAATGACTTTTCCAATATGTCATCTACATAATCCTTCATCGTTATGTGTATTATATCATGAAATATAGTAGTCATGTCTCTTGATATGTAGCACCAACATTTTTCTAACTAAAGGGCATGACACACCAGCAATAGGTACCCCAAGCACAAGTAAATATTGTTTTGTACTGATCCTCTATTGCAATTTTTATTTGGTTATACCCAGATAATCCATCCATAAGTGATAACATCTTATACCCAAAAGTGAGGCTGAAAATCATGTCAATATTAGGTAAAGGGAAGTCATCCTTTGGACATGCCAAGTTCAGGTCCCTGAAGTTTGTGCAGATTTTGATGTCTCCATTGGGTTTGGACATAGACACCAGATTAGATATCCATTCAGCATAGTCAACAGGTCTTACAAAACCTGCATCTAACAATTTCTTTGGTTCTTCTTTGAGTAATAGCGTTATTTTGGGATGCATTTTCTAGATCTTTTTCTTATAAGGCTTTGCTCTCAGTTTCAATGGTAAATGATGAAGTGCTAGTTCTGGATCCAATCTAGGCATGTCAGAGTATGACGAAGAAAAATTGATTTGCCTATCTTTGAATAACTATATGAATTGTTATCTTTCCTCTATTGTTAAAGACTCTAGCAAGTGAATTAGTATTTTGGTCTCTTTAGTGCCTATGTTTATGGTCTATGTCTTTTCTACTAGTAGTAGTGACTATTCTTCACTGATAGGGAGTATGTTAATCTCTCCATCCTTAAGCGTCTCAAGGAGGCTTTCACCTTTGGATGTGTCCCTTATTTTTACTATTTTATGGTCGAAAGGTGCCTTTTGGTTTTCACCTACGAACCTTATATTTTCTTTATATTCATTTTTGTGTCTGAAGGATTGACATAACTCCCCAAAATATGTTTCTTTGTCCAATTCAATATTGAAACATGCTTTATGGTCTCCCATTGGTGCCTTTCTCAGCCCCAAGAACTCAATTATTGCTTCGTCGTTCTCAAATATGTCAATGTTTGGTGGATTTTGTTGTTCCCAATCAATTAGGTTAGGGTAGACCAAAGCTATGTTATCCTTGGTTTGAAAGGAGGAAATGGAAAGTTCAGTCAAGGTGTTGATATATGTATCTGACATGGATTAATGGGTTTTGGATGAGGATGAGGATGAAGGTTCATATGTGTTCTAGAATTGTCTGATCCATGATTTTTGATATGTTGGTCTATCTCGTAGGGATAAGTGGACAATGATGGTGTTAAGGTGGAGGGTACTAGTAGTGTGTGGGCTATCCCACTCAAGTTCTTGGGAGTTTGTGTCAAAATGGTACTCTTCAAATCCCTTAACTTCATCGTAAACACAAGATTCATTATCAAGAAGTAATGGGATACTCAAAGTACTTTCTTCAAGTGGTTGGTAGCCCAAGCCACGAAACCTCATATTTTGAGTAGGTGTTATTGGTTCTACAATTCCTTGGTCATTCTTTCCTAGGCCAGCGCATCCATCATATCCTTATTTATGTATAATAGTATACCTCATTCATATTTGTGAACTTGAATTGTGACCTTAGGTGATTCTTCATCTATGTATATCTAGGAAAAAATCATCTTCAATTATTTCCTCATGTATGTCACCCCATCTTATGAAAACCGTTGGATGATAGATAAGTACTAGTTTTCATTTCCTCTCAAGAGGTTGTCTTGGTTTTCCATAAGTATGGGGTGAAACAGGTAACTTGCCAACACAAAAAGAGTTTGCATAGGTATATTCTCCATATCCCTTCTCCTGAATTTGGATCTTGAGTTCTAATGTGGATTCAGTAGTTATTTTTGAAAGACTAGCATAATTTGTGTTGAGATGAGGAAACAATAGATGCTTCCTGATTATTAGGTACCTATTGTGAAGTGGATCCTTTTAGATTCGTATAATATAAGAAAGGAACTCTATCACATGGAATGGTTATTTATATTCCATCATGAGGAAACTTTAGGCATTGATGGTACGTGGACAATACTGGCTACATGGAATGAATCAATGGTCTCCCCAATAGCATGTTGTATCCTAGCTCTAAGTCCATCACTTGAAATCTAGTATCTTGTGTTTTTGGACCTAGTCCAATTCGGAGGGTGATCATGCCTTTTGAAGGACGTTCCACATCATCATAAGCTCTAGTTATGATATTTTTAGTTTCATCCACGCAAGTGTCAAAGTAGCCTAGTGCTTTTACCAATTTTAATGTACAAATATCCAGACCAGCTCCTTCATCTATCAAAACTTGCCTGATTTTGTGGCCTTCATCTATCAAAACTTGCCTGATTTTGTGGAGGTGGACGAAAACTTATAAATGCAAAGGATCATTATGGTATAGTTTATGTTTTGGAACATCCCTCTCATTGAAAGTGACATGGTGTGGAGTGGGCCTATAGCCAACCATGGTTTGGAATTCATCGAAGTTCATGTCTTTTGGAACAGATGACTATTGTAGGGATTTATCTAGGACTTCTATATGGTTTGGTGAAATGCAGAGCAATTCAAAGATTGAGATTTGGGTCAGAATCTTCTGTAGATGGTCTAATAAGTTATACTAACCTAATGGTGGAGTGAATGACTTGGAAGCTCCTTAACTATGATTTTTGAATGATGGGTGGCGATAGCACAATCATTGTTCGGGCCTTGGACTGTGATGGTATTAATGGTCAAATGTGGATCTAGTTTGACATATGTGAAGTTATCCTTGTTATATTGTCTTGATGTTGAGGCCTTTCCTTTTCCATGATCCATCAATGGATCTACAAAGATCTTCTGATCTTGATTTTTTATTCCAGAATTGTTAACAACTTCGATTTCACCATGTTTGATAAAATCCTAGACAATGTTCTTTAGTTTAAAATAGCTGGTAATTTTGTGTCCTTTGGTTTTGTGATAGGCAAAAAAAAAAAAATTTCCCACCATGTTGGTTTAAAGGGACCCGGTTGATATGATTTGATCTCGAGTAGGTTTACCAAATAAGACTGTAAAATTTTCTCTGATATTTTCTCAAGAGGTTCTGCAAGAGGAGTATAATTCCTTCGTGGAGTGGGCCTTCTTGTAGAAATTTGGATGTCACTTGTCATGTTTGATTGAGTACTCTCCTTAGGAGTAGTTGTGTTCACATTTGGACATTAACTGAGGTTTGGACGTGTTGGACATTTGTTGATGTGTGAACATGCATGACTAGTTGCGCTACTTTTGCATCAACAATGCCATCGTTTGTGACATTATTATTCTTGGACCAATATTTATATTTTTCATAAGACCTAGTGGTATTGGTATCTTTATTGATTTATTCCTTTAAGGTGAGGGATCTTTATGTCTTTATTCATTGTTTGGCTAGTTCTTCGAAGGACTCAATGCGCTGGGAGTTTATCTCACACATCATATCTAATTAATAGTTTTCAATGAACATGTGGATCTTTTCCTTTGTGGGTGTGTGGAAAGATGCCTTGGAGGCAACATTCCTCCAGCATTGTAAAAATTAGGCAAAGCTCTCACTACTTTTCTGCTTGGTGGTGCAGAGATCCGTTAATGTTATGTCAGTGACAATGTTATGTGAATAATGCGATATGAACTTTTCTACAAGTTCATTCCATGATCTTATCCTAGGAGGAAGTCTAGAAAACCATTCCATGGATGACCCACTAAGAATTTGTGGAAATGGTCCCATAAGGTATGTGTCATCGTGGGCCACTTCTATACAGACCATGAAGAATTCCTGAATGTGATAGAGGGGATCACCCTTTTCCTTGTACCTATAAAATTTAGGTGGACCTCAAAGTTGTGTTGAAAAGTTGGCATGTATAGTGTCCTATCAAATGGATAATGACTAAGATCTTCTAATGTGTAAGACCTTTTGGGAGTGCCAGTTTGAAGATCTATGATCTGCTACTAGAGGGTTTGAACTTGTTGAGCAAGGACTTAGTGGGTATTGGTGTGGATGGCACTGTGTTAGGGTCAACAAATAGGTTCTCATTGTTATAGAACAATATTTTTTGAAGGCACATATGGAAGTGGGACATAATAGGGTGGTGTTGAATAAGAATTGGACCCAGTAGCTTTGTATTTTCCTAAAAGGTTTGAAAGGATCCCTGAATGGTTAGGGTTCACAAGAGTTGAGGTGCCCCTTGAATGAGTAGAGGTTGTCCTTGATTGGAAGGAATGCCTGGTTGAAGACCACTAATATTTGGGCCTTGAGGAACGGTATGGGAAGAACTTGCTACCATTGGTTGAGAACTACCCAATGGGTTTGTGACACGATGCAAGGAATAACTATGGTAATAGGTGCGCTAGACATTGGTGGATTTTTGGCGAATAGGGGATTATTGTATTGGATCCCAAGTGTAGTGGAAGATGTGGTGACCTGGGTTCCACTATGAGTTGTGCTACTAGATGGTATGGAAGAAGAGAGATGAGAGGACCTTACAGAAGTAGCCCATGATGATGGCATGATTCTGTCCTCTACGAAGGTGGAAGTGTCATATCTAGCGAGTAATTTAGCACCATTTTGTGCAAGTTTATGGAAATATCAGGTTGGGTCTATTAACAACAAGGTATCCATAATAGAAATTACTCTAGGGTCTTGTAAATAATTTTCAACATTGTCTTGTGTACATGTTGCCCTAAAATTTCTCAGTCAAGAATTCATCTCCTGGTGGAGGAATGTGAGGTAGTTCTGGGATGTCAACCTTTGGTTTTTGTTGATGTTGAGCTATCTCAAGTGCATTGAAATCAAGTCTCATGGTTCTCTGGACAGTGAATTCAATGTCAATGGTAGGATTATACATGGGATCCTCGTTGTGATCCATTTTTTATTTACCCTTCTTTGATTGTGTGAACAACATGTGTAGGGATGCTATCTAAAACTAAGGTATATGCAAGAAATCTAAGCTTAGGACTCTATTTTTTTGGATTTTATGAAGATTTTGGAATGCTAATGCAAACTAATAATGAATAATTAAATGATGCCTAAGGTAAAATTAAAGTAACCTAAGATAAATTCTAGAAATTTTGAATGTTTACCTCCTAAGGAAAGACCTGAATGATGTTGTGAACTATCTTGACTTCAAATTTGGGGCAAATAAAATGACAATTCTAACAACGTGTTTATGAATGAGACAAGTTTAAAGAATGGCAAGTGCCTAAGAAAAGGAAAGTAGACATCACAATAATCATTTCCAAAGAAGTCAAGATAATGCACAAAAATCACTTTAGGAATGTCCTAAAAAGATGTACCCTATAATTTGGAAAATGACTCTAAAAAGTGGAATAATTAACCTAGGATATGAGTGAGGTATGAAAGCTATGTTTTTTTTTGTGTTTTTTTAATTTTATTTTTGGATCTACTACGCAATATGCAAATGAATAATCAAGGACTCTAAATGAAAGAATTCTACTAACATGAAAGACTAAGGACTAGTATTCCAATCACGGGAATTCAGGATAAGAACAAATGGTGTGTTATGGATCAATGTTGTTTTGATGTTCTGCATATGACACTATTTGGAATAGGTTTTGAATATTTTTTTGGCACAACAATCACACACTCATAATATGGCTACATGACTGACTGAGAAAGAAATTGTATGTGTATGTTCAGTGACTTTTGCAAGTCACAAGTTTTCACTTGGTCTAACACAACGAAAAGCAGATACAAGTAATCTAATCTAAGGTCAATTGGATTCGTACAAAATATTATAGGCCCATTTATTGGTAGTCCTTCAGATCACACAATAGCGTTACACTAATATAAAATGAAAGTCCTCTTATGGGTGCCTGTGTTTTTTCCTTTTGTTAGGTACCTTTTGACATGTCATAGAAGATTTCTCTTCAAATAACACAATACCTTGGGACACATATGATGGGTATCTAGTTGGTGTTAGAAAAACTGAGAGGGGGGGGTGAATCAGTGTTTATCTATTTATTATATTTCAGCAACTTTAAACATAAATCAAATATATATCACAAGAACACATAACACATGATATGATTACGGGGAAACCTTGATTAGAGGAAAACCCCGATGGGACTTAGTACCCACAAATATTGCAATAGTATAATGAACCTGTTAAAGTTCCTTTGCCATGTTAGGAGCAGTATTTACAAAGAAAGTACAATGAACCTATTAGGAGTCTTTACAAAACCCTATTAAAGGTATATGGCTCACTGCCAGAGCTCACTGCTCAATAGGATGAAGGCTACAACCTTCTGATAGTTGATATACACTATATCAAAAAGTGAACTGTTGTATATGACACAATTGACTGATTAGTTCTATTTGTGCACTGATGCTCTTACTCGCTTAAAGAGCTCTATCTAATTTTGACATATTTATAATGTTCTTCTATGTCTCTTCTCTACCTTATACTTTGACACTTCCGAATACAACTTTGCATGTCATATATATATGTTCATGCCTGAATAAACGCGACTAGAAATAAGACCTTAGTCGGCCCAAAAACAATATACACAATGCTTCCAAACTAATTGGATTAAGCGTGATTATAGGATTGATTGAGACATGATTACAAACATAATATAATAGGCACATAGCCTTTACAAAACAAAATGTTATATGCTGATCCAAAACTAAGGTCGGCTCTGTACTCTATTTCCTGAACTAATAGAGGTACTTCAACTTGTTGTAACTTATCTGTACTATCTTATCTGATCATGCGTGTCTAGGGTAATCAAAAAAACATATCATAGAACTTAATTCTGAAGGTGCTTAGTCTGAATCAGTCGTACGCGCGTGTGCTGGTGCTCTGATCATCTGTATATCTCTGTTCTATCTTGTCTTCTATACTTAGTCAATTTTCACTTTAAAGTTTGTTGTCTAAACTTCATATGACTTTGTTTCCATAATGACAACACAAAATAAGTCATATTCTCCCTGGGAGTCAACTTGCCAACAGTTGGGTATATTCTTCCCTCTCCTTGCACTAAAATAAGTTAATGTTCGGGGGTGAAATGAGCGGCCTCTCATTAACAGGATTTTAGTAAGATTTCATGGAATCTCCCCAATTGACTTGTATGTGTTTGAAACACTTAACTCTCTAGTGGACCAAGTCAGCTCCTTAGGAACTATCTGCCTGATCCGAATTATCATCCACACACCTCGCCCAAACTTGGTTAGATATAAGACATTCAAGAGTTTTCCCCACATGTTGTTTATATATTGATCGAAAGGGATTTGTCAGTTTGAGGTCATCCTTTGAGGAAGAAGTGTATTCCCCAGACATGTCTCTCTAAGAAAATAAAATGGTTTTAATATAAAAAAATGTGCAAGCGCACCAAAGACTCAAGACACTAGGTTAATCAAATTATACATCGAAATCAAATGTTAACTAATCTACCAATCATCCATTCAAGCACATGGGTTCATTTTTAAGCACCAAACCATATGAGATTTTCCTTGTTCAATTTTAATACACCAATCTCAAATGTATTTTTCCTTGTTCAATTCTTAATACCCCCACGTTAATTTTAAACACCAAATCGAAAGATGAGTTTGTGATGATTGCTCATACAATGTTCATTTTAGGTGCACTTGAAAATGAAAATGGATTGATTTTAGATAATAATTAAAAATTTAGCACTCCTTCCATGCCACAAGCTAAAAAACAAATGTTAGTACCAAAAACCTAAGAATATAGAAATCAATTTTGGTAATCCATATGCACATTAGGCTAAGTAGACTCTCTCTCTCTCTCTCTCTCTCTCTCTCTCTCTCTCTCTCTCTCTCTCTCTCTCTCTCTCTCTCTCTCTCTCTCTCTCGAATCTTGAATCTTGACTTTATTATGTTTAAATAGTTGACTACATCATTTCATGTTTGCATTTGTGCAGTTTCAATAGTACAAGTGCATTGTTTGATAATGTGGAATACATAATTTAAATATAGAAGAGAATTTTTATTAGGCAATTGTGTCATTTTGAGATTGTGAGTACGTCATTTCACAACTACAAGTGCATCATTTTAGGGCAATGGGTGCGGCGATATGAGTGTATGAGTGAAATGATTCAATATAATGACTGTGGTGATTGAATATAGTAATTGCGTTGATTTCAACTATAGAGTGTGGTGACCCTTTCTTATTACTTGTGATAGATTAAAAACCAGAGATAGGACAAAAGTATGATTTCAAGTGTGAAGATTAGCACATTAATATTCAATACTTGGGTAAAAACATGGTAGACATTGGGAATTATAGAAATAATAACAATAATCAATGTGTCTTGTGGGTCATTTTAAATGAATGAGTGCGTCAATTTGTTGTGATAAGTGTGTTGTTTTGAATATGTGAGTGCGTCATTTTGGATATAGAAGTGCGTTGATTTATCTCGTGTTTGCACATTACGGAAAAAGATCATATTTTTGGAAGTTGGGTGCTTCACGTCAGGTTCACCATTGTAATCAGGAGTTAAATTTGGGTTTATGGGTCTACAATTGAATACAAATCTTACCACACAAAGGTTTATCAATAATAGTTAGTATAAAACCTCCAATATCAAAAGAGGAAATGATAGAAAGGAAAGCATAAACAATCAAATAATAAAATCCATTTCAACAAAAAGCATATGCAAACTAGTAATCATTCTTTGTTGTTCTCATTCTTGATGCAATATAGGATCTCAAAAAGAGTGGCGATGTGACAGCATAAGAGTTCTAAGCATGTGTGTGGTTAACAAATATGAGAATAAGCTCTCTATTTATAAGAATTTTGAGGTTTCAATCAGGATTCCTTGATTGATGGGATTGATTATTTGTGATTGAAGAGTTAAACTCAGATTGATGAGGAGTTCAACTCACTTGATTGCTTTGTCAACAAAATAGATGGATCTTTTAACTAAATAGATTAGAGAGTTAAGTGGATTGATTGAATAGTTGACTGGATAGATTGGTTAGTCAACTCGATTGATTGATCAGAAGTTTGTTTAGATGGATTGGAAGACTGAATTGATTGATCAATCAAAGAAGAGTGATTGGGAAGTTAACTGAAACTTAATATTAGTCAGAAGTGGAAGAATAAATATGATTAAATAAATAAAAGAATTCATTTATTTGCACATGGGGGAATATAAATAATTAATTACACTTATTTATTTATTAGATGAATAATTAGTTTTATTAAATAAATATTATTAATTTAATTATGAGTGGGAATTTGATTTATTAAATGTGATTATTACATGAGTGTAATAAAAATAAAGAGAGGATATTAATTAAATTTTGTAATTATTTAATTAATTGAAATGTCATAGAGAATAATTAAATAATGTTAATTATTTACTTACTTTATAGAGGAATAATTGATGACTATTGATTTAGACGTTCAATAATTAAGTAATTAATTAAAATCACTTAATTACAAAATTAAAGAGAAATGATGAATTTTGAATTAGAAAATAATATGAGGACACCAATTTATTAAATAATAAAGATTATTTAATAATTTATGAAGAATGTTAGTAAATTCACTGTGCAAGAGCAACTAGTCATTTTTAAGTGTCTACACCAACAACAACTACAATTTTCTAGGTATTCTCATAATTCTCAAGAGATTTATGCTACGTTTGATAAGTAGTTTATGAAATGAAAGTTACCGAGTGTTCCCTTCAAGTGATCCAAGCACTAATTTAGGGAAAATTTTGTATTATTGTATTTGTTATACTTTTGAGAACTAGAAGTATGTATGTATTTTTAGTCTTGTAATGAAAGAAGAGATATTAGCACCTGCTATAGTATGTCATGTTTTATGGAGTTTTAAGATCTCATGTTATGTAAAAGAAATTTTGTAATAATGTAAATGTAAATATGTTTCAATGTATGCATCCTGACATGGTTACAAGTGAAACCATGATTTCCAATCAACCTCAGTTGTGTAATGAGAAAAGTGGTTTCAAACTCAGAGGTACGAGGATATAGATTTTAGTGGTATTGGTGGTTTCCCAAATTTCATGTCGCCTGAAGTTAGGGAAAGGCTTCCAAGATTTAGTAGTGGTAAAAATGAATAAGCAAATAAAAATCTTCAGATGTTCTATGATTTTCTTGAGGATCACAAAATTCAATCAACACTTGGGATAAATTCATATTTTTCTTTATGGAGCAATTTAGTGAAAGAAATAGTGAGTTTCAGTTATTGATGATTTCAAGGATATTCATATCAAAAATTGTAAATTGGATCCTGGGTTTAATTAGATATTCATGAAGGCATTGAAGAAGATTCCCAAGAATTGTAGACCCCAGGATGCAATGACATTAGTTATATATCTGGGTGCATTTGACAAGAAGATGATTTATAGATTAAGGACTGAAGACCCAACAAGTTTGCATGAGGCTCTTTAGATTGCAATAAACATAGATATGGTTTCCAAGTATGGGATTATTATAAGACTCAAGCCCAAAAGTAAAGCATCGTGTGCAAGTTAAAAGTACAGACCATGGGTTACAAATAATTGCTAGAATAATTACTAGCTTGTTGCCCTGGGTTTTATTTCATCCCAAAGTGCTAGTAATATTTTTCCAATGTTGTTTATGAGCCACAATATGGAACATCATGCATTGATGGAGCAAATGTGTTCCAAACAACATGTATTTATCATGTGGTTAATCAAAGTTGTGCAAACAATTAATCATCTAGTATGAAAGTGCCTGAAAGAATCATTGCAAATGAACATCTACTTGTTGTCCTTAATTAGATAGAATCTATTGATACAAGTGATATTGAGCCTCAAGATCTATGTCAATAGTATGAATATCTTGTTGATTCCATAGTACACATCCAAGAATTTATTGATGAACAAACAAGGAGATTAGTAAGCAATGAAGATGTTTCATCATCAGAAGTTCAAGGGAAACCCTGTGATTGTAGTGATTCAAGTGATGAGTGCAAGAGTATTAGTACAAATTGTTAGAGTAATCAGTTTACTCTTTTTCGGCTTATGCTTTCACTTAAGTGCATATAATTAATACTTTATATTAATTATATTGCGCATCCTAGCTTTTAGGTTTTAGGGTTTGTTCACCTTTATAAGGTCGAACTTTGTAATTACTCTTCATTAATTCAGATTATAATTTAGCTCTCATTTTCTGAGCAACTTCTGAGTTCTTCAGCTTTTTCNTTTTTTGCTTCTTCTTTGTATCAGGTTCTTGCATGCAGGTGTATTCGGGGTCTGTGGATTTGCATGTTTGCAATTCCTACATGGTATCAGAGCCACCCTGCTGCTGTCTGGTTTGAAGATTTTTGAAGCCACGAATCGAAGGCGTCATCTGCAACTTCTCTGGGGTTTTCTGGGTTTTTTTTGGCACTTTGGAGGAGGCACGATCTTCTGGAGCAGATTGAGAAGAAAAGGACTCCACCATTGCGTTCAGAAGGCCCGGGAGAGTCGAAATCATATAAAACTTGACTATCTTAGCCTCCGTGGGCACAGGCGAAAAATTTCAGCCATCTAGGGTCGTACGGCACAGTTTTCGAGGCGAGAAATCAAAAAAAAAAATTTAAAAACGGTGTTTTTTGGCTTTCCGGGGCACGCCACCCCGGCGCCACCCCACCGCCGCCTCCGCCGGCCCGGCCCGGCCCGCGCCCGGGTCTTCCACCGGCGCGCCGCCCACCGGCCGCCGCCGCGCCACCGGTCGGCCACCGGCCGGCAACTCCCTGCTCAGGCTGATGTCATCACTGACGTCAGCAGCCAGAAAAAAAATTTCCGGCAGTTTTCGAAAATTTCTGGCAGTTTTTTGAAAATTTCGGCAGACGCATTTTTTGCCGGTGATGACGTCATGCTGATGTCAGCGACGGTCCAGTGATGGCCAAACAGCCGTCAAATTTATTCCCGTACCTATTTTTTTCCAGAGAGCATTGTTTTGGAGGGGCAGTTGGTTTTTTGCCCATATCTTGGGCATATGGTGTTCGTTTTCGAAAAATGAAATATCACCAGAAAGCTGTTTCTGAGACAGACGCAATGGTGCTGGTTTTGTTTTCTGATTCAGCCGTTTGAGTACCTATTTTTAGCGTTGAATTTGCAGCTCCGTTTCTCCTCCTGTTCGACTTCTGGATCTCAGGTTTTCTCCTCGTTTTCTTTGTGTGCTTTCAGTAGTTGTTCATTTGAGGTGCTCAGGGGATAGATTTTTACATTGTGGGGGGGTGCATTTTACTTTCTGTCATTTCATTCAGAAAGACCCTTCTACTTCCGTCTTCTTCTCTCAATGTCGGACCCCTCTGTGGCCCGGCTGACACCCCATAACTATCACACATGGAAGCCACACATGACCAGACTCCTCATGTCACGAGGTTTATGGTCCTGCATGGATG
>MU226739.1:2624059-2634134 GCA_018584345.1 Thuja plicata
TATTTAATTCATTTATTTAATAATTGTTTTCAACATGTGAGATAATTGAATTCTTTTTAATTAAGAATTGCTTTATTTAATGAAATTAAATTAATTTAATTGGAAGAATTTAATTAGTAAGTTTAAATATTTGGATTTAAACTATAGGAAATTGAGTTTTAATTAATTAAATAATGACAATTAATCAATTAAATCTTAATTAATTAAATAAAATTAATTATTTAATTAATTTTGGGAATTGGATTAGATGATTCGATGAATGAATTTAGAAGAAAATAGATGATTAATTAATGATTAAAAAAACATTAATTAATAGATGAAAATTAGTGTTTTTAATGTAAAGTCGCAAGCCTGTCCATTTTAGGGTATCTACACATATATTATGAACAATGTGTCTCCTCTAAACCAAGAAGGGACATTGATGTCAACACCCATATTGACATTTTTTATATTTCTACCTTCACTTCTATTTTTATCACCATATTGCATAGTTTGGCACAATCACATATTCTAATTTTTTTTAATGAAGATTGAAGTAATAAAATTTGATGGTTTGACAGTTTGTTGAACCACATATGACTCTTATTTATTTTAGGTATCCAAGAGCCAAGGAAAATGCACTAACTATACTTACTAAGTACTAAGGAATTAATGAGAAGACTAATAAAAAATTTGAAAATTGATACAATTTTGAGGTGATGGCTATGTACATGTCACTCCATCTTCCAATATACCGGCATGCATGACACCTCTCTTCTCAACCAAAATATTGATTGTAGTTCCTATCCTTTAATATATAGTGACCATTTTGGGTAAGAGTCGATCTTATGTAGGAGTTGCTAATTAGCTCAGCACCCCAGGATCACTAAGAAAACAAAGACAACCTTCCATAAGAGAGTATGCAAAAAATATCCTTTATTGATAGTAAGATCTATGAGAAATGAACTTTTGAAATATAATCTATATGAAAAGTGTACAATGACCTTTCTTATAAAGGAAAGGTCAAAGATAGGATTATCCAAGATGTTGACATGAGTCTTAATCTTATAACATAAGATAATTTAATATAACAATGCAGGACACAAAAATTAAATGCTAAAAGACAAGATAAGACTTATGACAACTAATACTTCTACAAAGAGTCCTTAGGACCTAAATTTAACTTAACGTGTGAATAGGATGTGTACCATCCTAAAAATGTAGCACCCATTATTGATGGTTAGGACCTATAACCCCTCTTTTGTGATTTCAAGGTCTTTTTTTGCATGTTTTTCTTGATCCTAACAACCTGTAATTCAAATTGGGGCCTTTGTTCATCATCTCGATGTCCCTGGAATTTTTTTTGGATAAAATCCTAGGGTGCACAACATTTCAAATGTTCTGCACCCAGTTATTTTTTCCCAAGTTGGGCCTGAAGCCTGAAATCAAGGTTTTCAATTTAATTCTTCTTTGCTAGTCAAACTGACTTAGTTTTAGACCCCGAAATGAGGATAAAAGTATATTAAACCCTATATCTCTCCTCATTTTGAAATCAATAATGATATGCAATCTATCACAAGTACTTTCAAGCTATCAAGTGCAAGTATTTATTTTCATATTTTCAAGAGTATTCAAGCAAGCTAGGTGATTTCAAGATCTCAAGCCAAGGTATTCTTCTTCTTCTTCCATTTCATTAAGAAAATATTCTTAAGGTTGGAGAAATATTTTATATCCTATGGTAGAGCCTTAGTGGAGCTCTCAAACAAGAAAAGAAGATATCTCTTTCTCCATCATTCTTCTCTCTCCTTGCAAATGCGATCAAGAATTTCAAGAAAATCAAGATCTAGGGGTGGTATTCATAGATCCATACACATGCGAAGGAATCCTTTATCTTACATATCTCCCATAAGGTCAAAATCTATAATCAAGTAACAAACATCAAGCATACTTCATGGATTTGAGTGATACAAACATCTGTCCACGAGGATAAGCATATTTACACGGTACTGATCCTTTGTGTTTACATATGCTTTACATTTCATATTTCAAGGTTTATTCCTAAACATGGGTTTGAACAAGGAAAGCTCCTTTAGCCATCCTGTTTCCCTATTTTTATGTGTGTAGGTATAGGCCAGGAAGTTGTAATTATAGATTTGAGCTCCGCAGGTCCCAACACAGGTCTCTTCCAAATCTGGAATAGAATCACCAGGTACAAAATGTTCTAAACATTCTGCACCCAGGTAAAAAATGTTCCAAATGTTCTTCACCCTCATAAAAAAGCTCTAACTTTTAGGACAGACAATAGACAGGTTTCAAAACCCAGATCTGGAAGTACAGTCATTCTGGGATTCAGATAATTGGAAAAACAACAATATAACAAAGTATCCTTCTTTTCTCCAAGGTAATCACATTTCAATTTTCATTTCCTCTTTGGTATTTTCATATTTAAGTAATTCAATTTGTCCTCCTTCTCAATTTCCAAGCAACAAAAAAAATAGAAGCCCCTAAGAGCCGAATCTAGAATTGGCATCACTCTATCCTTTCTTGTGGTGTTGATCCAATTTGACTTGAGGTGGCTTTTTATTCTAATGTACCTTGTGAAATTGGGGAGAGCTTAGAGCCTATTAGGTGATCCCCATTTTTATTGTACATTTTGGTGAACCCGACGCTTGTTAAATTCTTTTGATTTTGGTAGTTAGATCTCCTTTCTATGCATCTTGATATCTATATCTATTTTGTCAATTTATGCATTTAGATATCTAAACTTGTGTTAGATCTAATTTCACGCTTAATGTGTGTCTCAGATTTACTTTGTGATTCATATATCTTCTCTTTTTGGATTAAGTATTAGATATCCTTTGTGCATTGCTTTGGATCTATCTACTTTTCATTTTGTTCTGTTGGAATTATATTGTAATGATGTACTGAGAGGGGAGGGGTGAATTAGTACCTCTAAAACTTTTCTTGGTTAGCCCATTAACCCTTAATCATCAGTTTGTAAATTATCTTATCTAACTATTCATCTTTCTTTATGTATATGCAATCATATCATAAGTTATTTAATATGTAACCATTCAAGAAACATTCATGAAAATAGATAACACATGACACAAGATATGATATCGCAGAAAACTCCTGTTAGGAAGTAAAAACTACGGTGGGGATTGTTACCCATAAGACTTCACTATCTGTAGATAAGAAGGGGTCAATTAAGGCTTACAATTGGTCACTTCTGATGACCTACCCTGTTAGGAGTATTACAGTGGAGACCTATTAAGATCTACTTCGTTTGAAGCTTTAGCAACACTATTAAGTGTGCACTCTGTTAAGAGATTTGCAAAGAATGGTCAAGTCCACCTTCTACAAAAGGATTTTAGATGTGATGCACTTGTTAGAATGCAACTACATAAGTCTTTGATCTGATGATGTATGCAATCTCCAATTGCTGATAACAGATCCAATAAAGCTTCCTATGTATGAATAATCATCTTTCCATGATTAAATAATACCTTTGTCTGCTCGTCGGTAGCCTTTGTGTGTTCTTGACAACTGATATGATCTATTTCTGTACTTTGCATGAATTCTACCTTATTCTCTTTAGATGATCTTCATGGTTATCAACAATAATGAATTCATGACTCACAATTGATTGAACATCTATTTATAGTAGATTCTAGCTCAATTCTTGATTCACACTTCACAAGTTAACTCTAGATCCAAGGTTTACAACTTGACCTTGATCTTTTGTTAGATATGTTTTTGATCCATTAGGATGCTTTAAAATATTTACATAAAGCTTGCTTGACCCTCAAGTTATGATTTAAAACACATTAAAACTCTATAAATAGAATTACAATGCTTTATCTGACGTGTAAATCTTAGATCCACTATTTGCGAGTTCTTTAACTGATTGTCAGTTCTGACAGTCAGTTTTATTTGCCATCGGTGTTCCTTTCTTGAATTGGTCATCAGGTATGCCTTTTCTACTCCGTCGGTTTTGTTCTCAAAATTGTATCGTCGGTGATGATCTCCATGTTATGTTATTGACCCGTCAGTGATGTCCTATTCACTTCGTCGGTGCAACACTTGTCAGTGTTTATCGGTCAATTCCATACTTAGCATTTTCTCGTGACCTTTTATTCTGTCGAGTATGCTCATTGTCTGTCGGTAATGCTTGTAGTCCGCCGGTAGTGCTTGTACCGATGATCTCTGTCAATGTTTTTCACTAAATGTACTAATGGCAAAATTAATGTCATCAATCTCCCCCTTTAACATTAGTATCAAAAACAGATATATGCAACATACTGAATGTATTAGTATGTACACCTGTGTATACTTCTTCCTTATTCTTTTGAATGACTCCCCCTATGTATATGTCAGTAAGTGTAAGTATATATACATATCCTTATGTACTGATCTTTTCCCTTGTTTTGATATATTGCACATAGCTATTTTTACATATATGTTCCTCATATACATATAATATACATTTCCTTTCTATTCCTCCTTTTTTGATAATAAAGGCAAAGGTACTTACAGCTTGTCAAAAAGGTGGGAATGTGAGGACTTGATCTCCTCCATCATCTTTTCCCATTTTTCTTTCAGCATTTCTAGAGCCATGTGCTCAAGTGATATCCTTACATGTATATCATAGATGTTGTCTACTACAGACATCTCTGGCATTGTAATAAGGTTTCTTGCTTCAGAAATATGCTGTTGTAGAATAGTAAGATTAGGCAGAAGGTGTGCCCGTAGTTTTGTATCTCACCTCTTAGTTGTGTTTCAGCATCCCATATATCTTGCCTTAACCTGTTAGCCTCAATGACCTTGTCATGATGCGCCTTGATACTTTTTGCATTTGAGGTTAGGCTTTGTGCACTTGTTGTGACATTAGAATCTATCTCTGTTAATTTGTCACTATTTTCTTTTGTAAACTTTTCAAGTGTGCACATCTTTTGAACTAAGGTAATTGCTTCAGTAGTCATTGGCTCTAATTGATCAGTTAGTTCAGAGAGCTTTACCTTGTTTAGTGCCACTTCTTGGCTGATTTTATCAATTAACTTGTATTGATACTTATTTTTTGTTTGTTCTTCCATAGCTTGTTCTGCATCTATATTCTGGTCTGTGATTGCGTTGGTACGAACAACTATTTGTTCCTTAACTATAGCATTTTCTTCAAGTTTTACCTCACGAA
Organism: Thuja plicata; assembly: GCA_018584345.1. Classification (NCBI taxonomy): domain Eukaryota; kingdom Viridiplantae; phylum Streptophyta; class Pinopsida; order Cupressales; family Cupressaceae; genus Thuja; species Thuja plicata. Next base: position 2,629,233 of record MU226739.1, read on the forward strand.
CAAGTTGTTTGAGAATGTCTCTTGCCTTGTCAAGTGACATTGTTTCCCTGTGTTCCTATATCATTTTCTTTTGAATGGCTTTCCTTTGACATAGCACTCCAAACTCTTGAAGTTTATCACTATCCAAAGTGGTAATATCCCAGTTTGGAACTTCTATTACTTCATCCAGTGTAACAGCCAAAATGTCTTTCTTCAATGTTTTCTTCTTCATCTTCTTTGGTCAGGTGGCAGATTTATGTACTACCATTTGTAAAGCTTGAGATTGGGTTGACTTGGTAGGTGAGGGTCGAGAAGATGAAGCGTCCTTTTGTATATGTTCTGAGTCCACCAACTGGTTTGGTGAAGACGTCTCCTCATTTGCCTTAGGTGTATCAACATATATATCTTCTTTAAGTTTTATTCCTTCATCCTACTTGACTCCTTCACTTTTATCTTTTTCTTCACCCTTTCTCAGTGTATCCTCTATTTGTTATTTGCCTCTTTGTTTTGATCATTCAAAACTTCTTGTTGATTGTCGGTTGCATCCTTCATTTCTGTATCTGTATCCTTTTGAGTGTTGGATACATCTTTGTTTTCATCAGTACCCATATCCTTGGGTATATCATCATCCTTTTTAGATGATTTATCCTAACTTGATTTAATATCAATAGCATATATTAATATATTCATGTTTGTCGGTGTATTAACTATTGCAGTGTCAATAGTTGTATCTTGTCCGTCGGTATTGCCCTTTGCAATATTTATGTCTTCATCCTTTTGCACTTCTATTGTAGGGTCTTGTCATGTAGTGGTATTGACAATGTTGTCTAACCATGATTCATCATTTATGTCTTCATCTAAGTTACCTTTTATCGTTAACTCTTCTTTGGTAACTTCTTCATCCTCTAAACTGATGTGAATTGGACTTGCTTCTTGATTTTCCTCACTGTTTTGAGTCCATTCTTCATCTATAATATCAACCTATTTCTGGCCAGTTATTTGAACTTCTTCACTGTCTAACTCAGCTGTTGAGTTATCTCTCTAATTGACAGTTTCCTTCTCATAACTTCTCTCCTCAGCAGGATTGAGTATCTTACTCCATTTATCATGGGTTTCTTGTTCTAGCTCTATAAGCTTTTCTTCAAGAAAATTATAAGCTCTCATTTTGGGTGAGAAACTTTTCGCATATTTCTCCATGATTTCATTGATTTCTTCTCTTTTTGTTTTAGGAGTCATAAGAGAAACAAGTACTCTTTCTCTTATCCTCTTCTCCTCGTGGAGTGCAAATGTGAACCTGGAAGATATTCTAATTAGCAATTCTTGTGGTACATCACGTGTAGTGAATTGTAGTGGGACATAATAGTGTCTGCACATTTTAGCTATAAGTGCATCTTCAATCTTATTATGTTCTACAAAATCCCATCTCAACCATTTCATAATCTTAGGATGTCCAATAGATGATGCTTCAGAAATGTACTTACATATTTCATCAATGTTTTCAGTAGTTGATGTTGCCTTTGTTGTTTCCTTTGCTTGTTTGATTGCAGTGTCAGGCTCATCCATAGTTGAGTCCTCTAAATCCTCATTTGTCTGAAAAAATTTCCTCCTTTTGATAGGTTGCCTAGCTGGTTGTTTTGCCTTTGATGTGTCAGGTTTCCTTTTATACACATTTCCTTTTACCATGAGAGAAGGAGTTGCATCCTTTTTTGTTTGGCTCCTTGTTCTTGACTTCTTAGGTGGGGGAGGAGGTGGTGAATCAAACTTTTCTTCCTTTGATTCATTTTCTTCTATTGTATCACTGATGGGTAGCTGGTCTTTGGTGATTTCCTCCTTACCCTCTTGTTCCTCTTTACCTTCCCTTTCTTCTTCTTCTTCAGAAGATATGTTCAAGTTCTTTTTCAAATTCTTCACCATTCTTTTTGACTGTTTTACAGACTTCTTGACAACAAGATTTGTTTTAATATTTTGTTTGGCCTCTTCATAGGTGCCAAATCTTAGTTGCTTATTGTCCACTGGTTCATTTAGTAGTGCCTCAATGCACTCATTGGCTAGTCCTACTTTGATTTCATATTCTAACTTTGAAAGCCATGATTTCCTAGGTACTATTGCTTGGATGTATGTGAAATCAGTATCTACCATGAAACATATGTTCTCTCTATGTTCCTCTATCATATTTTCAGGAATTCTTGTTCTGGCTTGCAACATTTCCTTAATGGTTTTGAAATACTAATGCATAACATTATCAAAATTTGTTCCTAGTGATTCTATGAATTCACCTATCTGAATGGTTATGGGTCTGCTTGTGTCCCATACAACTTTTCCTATGTAAGGAAAGTATTCTTCAAAGTAAAAGAATATGCACATTATGAGGGAACCAAACTTACAAGTGTTTTTCCTTGAAGATCTTATTGTGCACATGTTCTCCTCCAGTTGATTTAACAGGATCTTTGCAAGATCCATCTTCTTTCCCTGTTTGATGATCTTGTATGTTGTTCTCATAGAAATACTTGATATGTTGTTCATTCTGCTTGCTTGGAAGATTTTATATCCAATAACACATGCTCCAAACTTCAGCTCTACGTCAGTAATGGTGTTGACCTTTAGTGCTCTCTTATTTGATTTAGCACCAGTCAGTTTTTCCACTTCTACTAGGGATGGGTACTTGTGAGCTTGTGGTTTATCGGTTGTAGGATAACCAATAACCGCATGAATAACATCCTTAGTTATTGGTTTTGGCTTATTAAGCCATAAAGTCTTGTTGTGAACTCTGCTAAGAACAATCTTTATCCATTCTGTTTTGAATACTTTGGGAAAATGCAGTGCATTCATGAGTCCCTTTACTTCCAAATGTTTGTGCTCTTCTTTGAGTTTTCCAGCGTCATCACATAGTGCCCTATAGGCATTATCTAGGTCTAGATCTCCTATTTTTGAGATCTTGCAGTGAATATAGGACCTTATGTCCTCTACCAGTAAAACCCTAATTGAGATTCAGGAGAATGCTCTGGAATTGTCAGATTGTGAAGCTATTTCAGGGTATAGCTTGAATTTGGGTTCAGCACACGAGCCTCTGCTGACAAGCTTGAAGGATTTCTTCTTATCTTCGTTAATCTTCTCAACTCTAGAAGTTGATGCCATCGTGTTTGCAAAAATTTAGGTCTTTTCACAAATAAAATAGTGTGATCAGTGAATGTGATTACTTATAGATTCTTTGTGATTGCATGTTAATGTGAATTCTTCGCGTCAAATTGATTCCTGCTGGGTCTCTCTCCAAATTGCTCTGAAATCACTCTGCTCTACTAAAAAATTAGGGGTGCAAAAATGTGTTTACCCGTCAAACTTTTATAAATTTTTGTGCCCTAAGTTGTCATTAATGCTTACCAACTCGTCGGTATATAAAGACTGAGTTTGTCGGTAGAGACATTCATAACATCTTTGGTGTCTGTGCAAAGCGTTGGGGTAGCTAGTAGCTTTGGTGACTTCACCGATGATTATCGGTAAAGTTGCAAAGACAACTTTTTTTGTCTCAAGGTTCACCGATGTCCGTCAGCTTACACTTAGTTTATGTAATGACCGATACATTTCGGTAAGTAGTGCCAACTTTTCTATGTGTGTTCACCGATGCAAATTGTGCCCAATAACCGATGGTTGCTTTTCAATAGTTTAGCAAATAACAATATATTGCATCTTTATTCATGCTAATATTACAATATGAACTATGTATAATGGAACCGATGTATTAATGTAACTTGTCATAATGTAGTTCCATACTTACTTGTGCAATCTAGTTGGATGTAGTGATGTCACTAGATCCATTGGATGGGGTGTCACCATTTGCATTGCTTGTTCCAACACCTTTAGTGTTTGTGGATTTTACCCACATCTTGTTTCTCATTCTCTTGATGTCATCAATGGTATTTCCATTGGGATGTGTACTTGTATCTGCCAGTCGGTCTTTGCAATATTTTATCACATGTCCAACCTTATGACAATGCAAACATGCCATACCTAGATTGGTCCAACCTCTTGACCTTTTGGTCCACTTTCTCATACAGTTGGCAGCAATATGACCGTACCTTCCACTTGTTGTGCAGTTTACCCATGTGTTATAGTACCAAACATATGAGTTACCCACTCTTGTTGGTTTGTGGCTATTATCAGTTTTTGTTGGTGTCCAGGCCTTGTTGTTCTTTTTCCAGCACTCTTCATGTGTATGCCCATTCATCTTGCAGGTAGGACAGTACTTGTCCATGTAGGTTTTCCTCTTTGGATTTGTCACTTTGGATCTGCATTCATATGCCTTGTGTCCTTTCTTTTGACATTTATAACAATTACCAGTGAAAGTAGATTGTGCTTGAGAAATACCTTTCATTTTGCTTCTACAAATGTTTGAGGTGTGGCCTAGTTTTCCATAGTGATTGCATGACATCTTCTTGGATCTTGGGGTTGTGAAAGCATTCCTTTGATCTAGTTGATTAGAAGATTCACCATTCTTGTTGTACCCTAATCCTGTGTAGTTGTTGACTCTTCTCTGTCCATCAAGAAAATCAACCATCCTTTTGTTGCTTTCTTCATCCTTTTTGATCAATTCGTTGTGTTGATTCTGAATTTTGATTTCATGCTTCAATTTTTCATTCTCTTATGTTAGTTCACCAATGATCTGTATTCTTTCAACGAGTTATGTGTTTAATCTGTTTGCTTCTTGACTCATAAGAATAATCTGGTTGGTAACCTCATGGTGATGCTCAGTAAGTCTTTGAAACTCTGATTCTTTCTCTTGTAGCTTCTTTGTTATTTTTCTCCTATCATCAATGGCTAGTGTTCTTTCATTTTCAGCTTTTCTTGCATCATTCATGACATCAATCATTTTCACCATTTGAGTTTCTTGACCGATTTGCAGCATCTTGATTTGATCTGTCAGATGTA
>MU226739.1:2642154-2686281 GCA_018584345.1 Thuja plicata
AATGCCTCCATTTTCTAAGGGACTGAACTAAAGCATATAGTTCCAAATCATATGAAGAATATCTCTTCTTTGCCTCATTCAATTTCTCACTAAAGAAGGCAATTGGCCTACCTTCTTGACTCAATACTCCCCCTACTGCCATCCCACTTGCATCACACTCAACGGTGAAAAATTTCTCAAAGCTTGGCAATTGTAGGATAGGTTGAGTAGCCATGTGTTTCTTCAACATCTCAAAGGCTTTCTTTGCTTCTAAGGTCCACCTAAACTTAGTTTTGACCCCACCCTTAATAGTATCCATCAATGGTGCACATATCCCACTGAAATTCCTAATAAACTTCCTATAAAATTGTGCAAGGCCATGGAAACTCCTTACCTCAGTGGCTGTGGTAGGTGGAGGCCAGTTTATGATAGAAACAACCTTGTCTTGGTCCATCTTCAAAGACCCTTTAGACACTACAAAGCCCAAATACACTAGTTCTTGTTTGAAGAACTCACACTTTTCAAGGTTGATAGCCAATTTGTCTTCATGCAACCTCTTCAATACTACTTCTACATGTATGATATGCTCCTCTCTTGTCATTCTAAATATCAGTATATCATCAAGATATACCACAACAAACTTCCCTGTGAAGTCCTTGAGCACCTCATTCATGAACCTCATGAATGTGCTCGGACATTAGAGAGGCCAAATGGTATAAAAAGCCATTCATATAACCCATCTATGGTCTTGAATGTTGTTTTCCATTCACCACCTTCCTTCACCTTGATTTGGTGATACCCACTCTTCAAGTCCAACTTGGTAAAGTACATTTCCCCTCCAAGGCAATCCATGAGATCCTCTATCCTAGGTATAGGGAACCTATACCTTATTGTGATCCTATTTATGACCCTTGAATCTATGCAAAGTCTCCATTTTCCTCCCTTCTTGGATGCCAACACAACCGGGACTGCACAAGGGCTTATACTCTTCTTGATCAAGCCTTGATCTAAGAGTTCCTGCACTTGTCTAGCTACCTCTAAGTTTTGATCAAGATTAAGCTTGTATGCTACCTTATTGGGTAGAGATGCCCTTGGTACAAAGTCTATTTGGTGACTTATTACCCTCTTAGGTGGTAGGGTTGCTGGAGTGCCATCACTCACTATGTCTTTGTACTTCACAAACAATTCTTGTACCTCTGGTGGTAATGGATCCTTGACTAGTTTTTCTTCCTCCTTCGGTCTTAGCACAATGACATACCCTTCACTCTCATCACCCTTAATATCTTTCACAAACTCCTTCCCACTACACAACATGACATTAGGAGTCTTTGACTGTGGTTCTTCATCTTCTAGCAAAGACTGAATCTTGAAAGTTTTTCCTCCTTTCTTGAAGGTGATGGAATTCTCCTTCCCATTATATACTGCCCCATTGTCAAATTTCCAAGGCCTTCCTAATAGAAAATGGAAAGCATCCATTGGTAGGATGTCACAAAGTATCTTATCCTTGTATCCTACTATTGAAAACTCAACCCATGTTTGCTCATTGACCAATACACTTTGGCCTTTGTTGAGCCATGTCACCTTATAGGGATTTACATGAGGTATTTTGGCTAGCTTGAGTTTCACTACTACCTCCTCTGAGATCATATTATCTGTGGATCCAGAGTCCATAATCACTTTACAAACCTTACCAAGAATTTTGGATCTGATTCTAAACAATGCCCTCCTATGTTTGGTGCTCATCCTTGATTGGTTGTCTTATTAGTACTCTCCTGAATATCAAGTTCTCACCCATCTATGAATCTAGATGGTCAATATTAGGTGCTTTGACACTTGAAGTGTCCTCATGAGCATATGCTACCCTTTTGTCACTGTTTGCTACAGAAGGTTTGTTAGGACATCTATAGGCTAGATGACCTAATTGCCCACAATAATAAAATTTCATGGTTGCAAAGTAAGAACTACTCCTACCTCCTCTTCCTCTATTAGGACCACCATGATTACCCATGCCTCTGTTATAGCCTCCTCTTGAACTGCTTTCAGTCTGTTGCTCTGTCAACTTGTTCTCCCCTTGTGACCTTTGCTCATTGCCTCTGCCTTGGTTGCCTCCTCTTTGACCCCTTTGGTCTCTTCCTCTACCTCTGTTATTCTTGAAGCTAGAGTCACCCTTCTTCTTGTTCTTCTCCTCCACTCTTATGTCTAACTGATGACACTTTTGTATTGTAGTTGGTGTCCATAGGCTAATCTCCTCTTGGATGTTCCACTTCAATCCACCCAAGTATCTAGCCACTTTGGTTGACTCCTCCTCTTGAAATTTAGACCTTAGACACAATCTTTGGAATTCCTCGGTGTATGAGGCCACATCTAGGTCTTTTTGTTTCAAGTTTTGTCTCTTTCTATGGAGTTGGATTTCATAATCCTCTAGGAGATAATTCTCCTTCAACTTGGTCACCATGACATTCCAATTTGCTATGGGTTGCTTCCCCATTCTTACCCTCTCATCCTGAAGGTATTTCCACCAAGTCAAAGCTAACCCTCTGAGTCTAGACTTGGCCAACTTAAGCTTTTGGGATTCAGTCACACCCTCACATTTGAAATGGTTCTCCATTCCATCTATCCAATCCATTACTACTTCAATATCCATCTTTCCACTAAACAAAGGGATTCATTCTAATGCTTTGTCACCTAATTCTTTGATGGCCTTCAAGAATGGATATTCATTTAGGACAGGGTCTGGTTCTAAAATGATGTCTTCCTCAACAACCTTCTTGCCCCTATCACTGCTTTCCACTCCTTCTCTACTCCTAGCTGCTTCATTGGCAACTTCCTCTAGCCTTAACCTCATGCCTTCTAAGGCTTCTTCAAGGAGTCAGTTCCTCTCCTTTTTCTCATCAACTTCCTTAGCTAACTTTGCATTTGTCACCATCTTTGACTCTCCTACTGATTCTCCAGTAGTTGTAGACATGCACTAACTTCCCAAGTTTCTCAACTTGCTCTGATACCACTATGATGTAACACTAGTCTTGCTTTTCCCCACTTTCCTCTAGGGGCTCCTAGATAGCTCACTGACCTAATAGGGTTCTTCAAATAACCCTATTATTGTTAGGATTCTCCTCACAAGATCCTAATCCTTTCAACTAGTGAACATCAACAATGTAGAACACAAACTCACCATAGCTCTTCTTAGGCTTCCATTGGCCTTTCTTGCCCCGTCTGCACAAACTAATCCAAATGGATTCCAAACTCTTCCATATGGATAGGTAGTCTTCAAGATAGTTTATTGGACCAATTACAATGTCCCCAGACTGTTTTTGGATTGAAACCTAAACGAGTTCCAAATTCCAAGCCAATTACACCCAAAAGAGGGATACTAACATTAAGCCTAGTTAGGCTCCTTTTCTGCAATAAATTGTAAAAATCCTTAACAAGTCAGAAAACTAATACCATATTCTGATACCCTTTATCAAGAACCTAAGGATTTTCTAGGCCTTGGCTTCCAGAGGTGTTTGTACAGTACCTCCTACAAACATGCCTAAAATTCAGGGTTTTAGGACCTTTTCACTGTCTGCTCAAGAAATTGATTTTCTTGGCTAACAAAACATCGCACCCAAACTTCTCCTCTGAGTTAGGGTTCCTTCACTTACCCTACTACCTCTCCACAATCCTTGATTGAAGCAATGAATGCTTTCAACCCTTCCAAATTGCTCTGCAACTGCTAGTGATCCCTAGCCATGCATCACTATCTTGCCTAGGGCATCACCTTATAAATAGCTTCCATACTTTCTTGGGCCCCTCCTTCACTATAAATAATGTACATGGAGTCACCTTCCATATTCCAGTGGCTCGTGAAAGTTCCACGATGGAAAATGGAGTTATGACTCCATTTGCACACACTGCCTTATTCAGGCCAACGACTGGACAGAAACTGAAAGAATTTACAAAAGCAACTAAAATTACTCAAAATAACAAATTAACTCCACATAGAATCCTAAAACAGTCTATATTAACATAATCACAAGCTACAGAAGATGATCTAATCCATCTTAATGCCAAATGCTCAGAAATCACACAAACAGTAACAGTTCTTTGATTATACAGTCCGTACACACTTTGACACAATAATGCCAACCCTTGAAAATGATAGAGGATAGCCTTATGTAGTTGACCAAGGCACTAAAACACCAGTTTCAGATAGTTAAGGAGCTAATTCCATCAAAGTTGCATTCTTGCAACAAATGTTGTCAACGCCAACATTGACAACTTTTGCAACTTTTTGGATATGCTATCTAAACTTAGTCAAGAGTTGTCCAACCTTTCCCAAATCACTAATTAAGGTGTAAAAACATGAAATAGGACCTTTAGTCCCTTTCTTGGACAAATTTGGCAATAAAACCACAAATCACCCTAATTAACCTAAATTGGACTAAAAGGTCACTAAGGACCTAATTAGGCATCCTCTCACTTAACACACTACACACTAGGACCTACATGTCCCTTTATTAACCTAGTGGTATGGCTAGAACCACTACAAGCTAAAACATCAAAAGAATCCCTAGGTCACATTGCATCATCGGCCCTACCTAGGTGCTCCTGAACCATTTCAAAAACCAAAGAGCTTCATCAAGGTTAATTCTTCATCGAACCATGTTGATGAGAAAGTGACAGTAAACATCCAAAGGTGTAGCTCTTTCGTCATCTTACTTTAAACCTTCTCATACTTTTACTCGGCTTAATAAATCTTTGCATAATGTGACGATGAAATGTCTTAATGCTAATATGTTAATGCTTCCTCCCATTAACCTAATTGATCCTAACAAACCTCAATCCAAATACTTTAATCCCAAAGCTTTCTGCCAATATCACCGTCAACCTGGTCATGATACTGAAAAATATTTCCATTTGAAATCCATCATCCAAGACCTTATTGATTCCAATGCTATATATGTTGAAGGTGTGAATGATCAAGGAAGCAAATCTGTAGCACCTTCAAATCTAAAATTACAAATTTATACTGATCCTTTACCCTCTCATTCCACTCATACCATTGAGTCTATCAAGATTGTGCCTTCTTCCTCCCGTGTTGTTGCATATGATGATGAATCTACTAAAGCCAACAATGTGGTTAATCTTATTGATCAAACTGAATCCAAACCTAAACTCAAACTTGAACCTAACATTCCCCTTACTTTTGATCCTAGTGAAACTATAAAGACTCATGATGGTCCTCTTTAGATTGTTACAAAAGTTAATGGCCTTCTTTCTCATGGTGTCCTTATATACCCCACTTGTATGGTGAGTGTTATAAATGAAGAACATCCTTACACAAGACAAATGCAACATGTTTTTTTATGACAAATCTGATGTGACAATTCAAACTTGTGATGGTTTCACTTATCCTACCTATAGTTCTATCATTTTTCCTATAGAATTTGGTGGTAAAACTTTGGATGTCACCTTTGTTGTCATCCCAGCTTCTGATCAATTTCAAGTCTGACTTGGTCTTCCTTGGCTCACCTCCATGAAAGTCGTAGCCTCTCCTATTCATAAGTGTCTAAAATTTCCCCACAATGGAGAAATAAATCATCACTGTTAATCATAGTCTTTTCCAGCCCTTAGTACCTCAAGAGTGTGATGACCTGAATCCTTTTGGCCTTCTATACCTCAACCCACTCACTCTCAAAAATATAATCTCATCCTATCCTATCAGAAATATAAAATCCAAAAGATTTCTGAACTTAGAAATCCTAAGGGTATTCCGTCTCCTTGCCTTGGACCTAGACTTCTTCCTACACCACCTACAGCTCCTCTTTATGCTTATGGTCCACCTCCTACGAATTACAAACCTTCTACCCATCCTATCTCTCAACTTGGTGAGGTTCCTTTAGTTCTTCCTCCTAAGGAATAAAAGGATCTGATGTTTATTGATCCCAAGCCAAATCAAATCTCGAGCAAGACAAAACATAACCTTTTTTCCCATGATTATCATTGCAAACATCGTGCTAGAGTCCATGAGTGTGCTTCTCAAGTACTTTCCTCCTCTAAAACACCTACTGATGCTTTGATTCCCTTTGACAAACCTATGCATATCCCAAGGGAGGAAGTCAATTTGAAAAAGATGAAAATGAACAAAAATGATAGTTCTATTCATATCTTGGATTTTATTAGATTAATTTGGATGACGAAGATACTCTATATGATGATTTTTTTGATGCAACTAACATTTATATTCATGCTAGTGATTTTGATGACATGCATGAGCTTATTGATGTTAATCATGCTTTTCTAGCTATGTTTTCACAATAATCATCTCTTATCTACCTAGTGATGAACAAATTGACCCATCTTTATAGCATGGTCCTTGTTTGGAACTGGCTTTTATTCCATCTACTGTGCTTGATGTTGCCCCTCTTGCATGTTGCTCACCTTCCCTAAACACTGTAGACCGAGATGGGGGGAGGCACTATGCTTGATTAGCTTCTCTTGTACGATGAATTCTTGGTATTTGTTTGTTTGTCGTAATGTGATTCCCCCGTAATATGTTGCTTGTTATATGTTTTGTTTATATTTCTTTAAATGATCCTTGTTGCTCTGTTGGCGCATGGTGATAAAGGAATTTATCTTTTGTGACATTCCTCTATTTGTATCTCATTTCTTCTATATGTTGTTACATTTTATGTTGTACATGTGTTGTTGTTCGTAAATGTGTCTTTGTGTTGTCTGATTGTGGACAATGCAAAATAATAGCTACATATTCTTTTTGGTCTCTGTGATGCCGACCCAAAAAGACTCTTCTTCGTGACTCTTACGTGACATTTTTCCATTGTGTTTTTAGCTCTGCTACCTTGGGAGAATGATGAAATTTCATTTTGATATAATATAGATGTATTATCATATGATCATACTAACCCCAAATTTAGTAGATCCTTTTGTGATCTCTTTTTTTATGTGTTTTATTTCACTTGGTTTGTCCTTTCTTGGGGGCATCTCATAGTGGAAATGTCTTTTGCAGGATACAAGTAGGCTCTGTTAAAGTCATTGGTCCTGTTAAGGCATTTGTAATTGCTTTAACATGGGAGCATACACTCCGCTCATTGTTTCACATTTTGCACAAACACACAATGATTTAATGTTACCTGTCATGGATCCTTAGAATGATATTTGCCTATAATGGATCCTTAGACTGGTCCCACTTTCATTGGTCCTTTGACTGAATGCTTTTTGGATCCTTAGATTTATCCTCTTCAATGGGTTGACTAGAAACTATGTATCTTGCTAGACTTTCAATGCCATCTTTTGTAACACCTTTTTCTTTGCATGGTCTATGGTAAGGTAGCTCCTCACTGGGCTAGTGGTCATGCCCTCTTTTCTCTCTTTCTTTCTCTCTCGAGTGATGCCTCTCTTATTTTGTTTTTGGATTTGATGAAGACTTAAGTCACTTGGGGGCTTGATGCTTCTTTGTCTCCTTGACCTTGATAACAACATTCATGTGCATTGATCTGTTGAAGACAATTATTCAATTGTATATTGTCATTGATGTTACACAAATGTTTACACAAATATAGTGATCTGTTGTATTAACCAAGCTCTGTCGGTTAATAAAGGAAGTTTTGTACTAACCGAGTTCACTCGGGCATTACAGTAAGTTTGGCTTCAGCCGAGTATCGGTCAGGCATCGAAGGATTATAGTGTCAACCGACATGCATTTAGTGTTAGCCGACTAACAACAGTGTACACTTTATGTTTAATTGGTTAATTGCAGCCGACTTAATTAAGTTTTATTGTTTATTTGGAAGGGGATTCAAGCTAACTTGACAAGACCTATCATATATATACAAGGTAAAGTTTGGATTGAATGTGTAGTAGTAGAAGAGTTCTTTGATATGAAGAATGAAGGTGAAGTAAGAGGGAATTTTGATTAAGGACATAATATCCAGACTGAGCTACAAAAGAATATTTGATTAGTAAGGATCCAGTTAAAGCCATAATAGAGATCTGAATCAACAAAGTTAGTTGCTTCTTCAAACAGGTCAAACTCATTGTTACTCTCTAATAATTGTAGCAGTGATCCAAATCTCTTTATAGAGTAGACTTAACAGTCTTTTCATAAATCCTCGCACAAGGTGGCATTTCTACATTGAAGTGTCTGAAGAACTCTAACAAGGCCACTCCTAATAGGGTGATTAAATCCTCTAATAGGGTCACACCTTACAGTGTGTTTTGTAACCTTTAACAGGGTTGGCTCCTAATAGGGCTCACTTCAGAAGAGTGAAAACCAGTAACTAGTTGCAATTGGTGGTTTTCCCAAATTGGGTTTCCACAGTAAATCTTGGTGTCATCTGTGTACATGTTATTTGTTTTATGCTTTATGTTTTTGCACTTAGTCACTAAAGGTTAATCATATTTAATATCTTAAGATTGCTTTGTTAACTGAGTGACAACATAATATCTTTTTTAATTTAGGAACATTGATAAGTTTGTTTAAGACATCTAAGGGACTTGGATTTATTTTTGTGGTAATTGATTCACCCCTCCCCTCTCATTTACTCAACTCATTTCCAACAATTGATATCAGAGCTTTTGGTGCTTTTAGGGAAGGTTTCAAGGCCAGAGCTAAATATCAAAGATGTCTTACAGAAGGGAGGTCCCCAAGCTTAACAAAGACAACTTTTCTACATGCCAAGAGTTGATGAGGCTACATCTATCTACTATTGGAGATACTGGTTTGCAATTCTTGGATCACAAGTATGTGGAACCACCTAGACCTATGTTTGTGGATCAGATGATGGACATGAAGAATCATAATATAATGATGATTGGCATAGCTTCTTCGCTCAGCTATTCAGAATTTGATGAAGTCAAGGACTGCTTTACTGCCTATGATATGTGGAAGAAACTACATGATATCCATAAAGGAGATGACAATGTAAAGAGATCCAAAGCATAGAGTCTCAGAGGTCAGTTTGATCAGATGAAAATGAAAGAAGGAGAAGACATTACAAAATACTGTGAAAGAATCAAGAAAAGTGTCAGTGCCATCAGTGCTGATGGTGGAATGATTGAAGACAAAATAATGGTTAGTAAGATATTGAGAACTTTACTTTCTATCTATGCAATTATAGTCTCAGTTATTCAAGAGATGAGGTACAATAATGATATAACTCTAGATGCATTGGTTGGAAGGTTGACAACTTTTGAGTTGGACCATTTTGACAATTATTCTCCTAATCCTAGCAATTTTGAGTCTGCATTCAAAGCCAAATTAAGCCTTGGTAAGATGGATAGAAACTCAAGAGGAAAACATATTAACAATGATAGTGATGATGAAGATCTAGAAATCATTGAAGCACTACTTGCAAAGAGAGTTGCCAAAGGAAAACGAAAGTACAAAGGAAGAATACCATTGATTTTCTTTTCATGTGATGAGGTTGGTCATATTGCTGCTAAGTGTCCAAACAAAGAAGACAAAGATGACAGAAAGTTCAACAAGTACAAAGGCAAGAAGGATTTCAAAAGTTACAAAAGCTACAAGGACAAAGATAAGAAATCTTGTTATATTGCAAAAGATTATGATAGTGATGAAGATGAAGATGAAATGGTTTATATTGCTATTAAGGAAAAATTTGGGACAATTTTTTTAAACATTCTTCACCTAGGTATTTTGTCCCAGGTTGGGCCTGGAGCCCAATATCAAGGTTTTTAATTTAGTTCTTCTTTGGTGGTCGGCTTGGCTTAGTTTTAGATCATGAAATAAGGGGCAAAGTATATAAACCCTACATCTCTCTCCTCATTTTGCAATCAAGAATTTAGCCTGTTGCAATCAAGAATGTTGTAATAAACCTAGGTATTTTGTCCCAGGTTGGGCCTGGAGCCCAATATCGAGGTTTTTAATTTAGTTCTTCTTTGGTGGTCGGCTTGGCTTAGTTTTAGATCATGAAATAAGGGGCAAAGTATATAAACCCTTCTTCTTCCAGGACAGACAACAAGCAAGTTTCAGGACCTAGATCTAGAAGTACAACTGATTCTGGGATTTTGACAATAAAAAAACAACAACAAAACAATATGTCCTTCTTTTCTCCAAGGTACACACATTTCAATTTTTATTTCCTCTTTGGTATTTGCATATTTAGGTAATTCAATTTGACCTCCTCAATTTCCAAGCAACAAAAAGAATAGAAGCTCCTAAGACCCGAATCTAGAATTGACATCAATCTATCCTTTCTTGTGGTGTTGATCCGATTTCACTTGAGGTGGCTTCGTATTGTAATGTACCTTGAGAAATTAGGGAGGGCTTAGATCCTATTAGGTGATTACCAATTTCTATTGTATAGGACCCACTAATAAATTAGTTAGGTAAATACCTTATTCTCACCTATATCCCCTTAAGTAAAACTTAGGGAGGAACACACCAATGCAAATGATGCAAAGATAGGTCCAAGCTACAATGACACTCTAGGTACTTATGTACAAATGATGTCTCACAAGAAAAGGATAAAACCCTTCTTCAAAAGAGAGAATGCATGAAACAATCATGTAAAAGTGATGAAATGAGTGGTGTATGGAGGACTCATCAATAACCCCCAAGAACTACACCCATCATGAAGATATGATCGACATCCCCCTCCCTCCTTATAACGTGTGTACAAAAATGTAAGTTCCTAAAGATAAAACATGATCCAATGTCACCAGACAACTTGTTTCTAATTCAAAAGAAACAAAACCAAGTGCAAATGCAAAAATGCTTCCCATTCTAGATAGGAATTGAAAAGAAGCATGAAAGTGTATGATGATGTCTCTAAAACTTTCTTAGGTGTCTCCTTGTGCATGGAGTATGATGATGACACACTCTAATTAGGGACATGATTAACCAAAGAAGAAGGTGACAAACCAAGTTGATGTGGAAACTAATGTAGAATAAGCTCCAAAGACAACAACGGTTTGACAATAGTTGTTTAATGATGTACAATTTGTCAATTCAACATTCCCTTAAGGTTTTTAGCCTCTGCCTAATCAAAGGCACACTCTCTTTCTAATAATCATATCTATAGGGGAGGTTAATTCATACCCAGAGTCTGACTTACACAAACCCTATACAACCCAACATATTTTTCCTCTTCTATGTTTGTAGATTCTAAATTTGATGAAAAAGAGTTGCAAATTCACATAGAGCAAATTGAGACGTACAGTTCCAAATTTTGAATATGCAAAAAGCCTGGTCACTATCAATCTAATCTGGTGACCAATATGTTTTTGTTGAAACTTTAGGACAATCTATAGAATACCCCGATTTGGAATCATCTCATGAAATTTGACTTTAACACTTTCAGATCAACGACACCTATTGACACAAACCGACACTTTCAGGCCCAAATTACAGTCACATATTCCTTTTTGTAACTCATTTCCAGATATGGTCTCAAAATTTGCATTAGTTCTCTGGAAATGACTATGCAACTGATAGAATGCCCATTTTTTATTAATTTATTAAAGAAATTGAAAATCACAAGCAAATTGTATTGTGATTTTTAATTTATTTAAGACATGAAATTTTTTGTCTAATTAAGGCCATTCTATTGATTACATAGCCATTTTGTATCATAATTTACAAAACAACTTTGTATCTTTCTATTTATGTTGATTATGATCATTTTCCCAGCACTCTACCTAGTTGTTGCATCATTTCTTGTCATAATCATAATCAATCATATCAAACCCTCAAAAAGAGACAATCAACCACACGTGCCCAACTCTCCCAAGGTACTGAGACTAAAGTTGGGTCTAATTGGTTGTCCCTTAATGAATTCGATGTGATTGGGAATGATTCCTAGTTTGCATGTTTAGACCCTTAACAATCCATTAGCAATACATTTCACAGGCGTTTTAGACTTTTCTGTTGAGTCACACATTTGAGATTTAGAGGACACATTTGAGAGGTTAACTCTTCTCTTTGATGACAATCATTAAATATAAAATATTTTATGTTCAAATTAAGAATTGACAATCAATTAAACATGAGTTAGACTTAAACCCATAATTAAAATTGAATTTAGAAATTCAAAAGTTAAATCTATTCCCGCAAATATAAACTATTATATTAATCCAAATGAATAGATGACTAAATTAGAAATGAAAGATCAAGTCAATCAAACTAAGAATAATTTGCCAAACTTATATCCTAATCATTATGTTTAAGATAATGAGGTCAAGCTAAATCTAAAACAAATTATTTAACATCTTATTGAAATTTCCCCTAGTCAATCTATTACCACCATTACATTACATATGACCAATGAGAGAAGAAAGAAGTTTGGACTTTAATGCACTCATAGGTGAGTGATCACATGTCCTTGTCATTCAAAGCTCACTAGCTAATGGAAACTCTACACGAAGAACTGGTCATCTCATCATCTTATAAGGAAAGTTGAAAAAGTTTTCTTGTTTCTCCAAAAGATTCTCTCTAGTCGGTTGCCAATACATACATACCACGAATTTGGATGGACATAGGAGAAGTTTATAAATAATTTTGAGCCAGTACAAATTTGCCCGAAATTAATTTGAAGGTCTATTTAGTCGAAACCCTAGCAAGCAAAGAAACTTCGAGGCACGTTATCTTCTTTCTCAGACGACAATTCCCTTAACTTGTTTTGCTTTTCAATCTTTGTTCATCCGCCCATAGCAGAAACGCTGCTGTGGAGAATCGCCTTGCTCTGTCCTTCGTTTTGAGGTCGGTATTGCTATGGGTTTTTTTGTTAGCATCCGCCCTTTTTCATTTTCTGTGTGGGTTTTGTTGTTTGTGTTGCTGTTGTTTCAAGATTTTGTTGGTGTTTGTTATCAATTGCTATGGGGGTTTAAATGTTTTTAGGGTTTTGAGGGAAGTAAGTTCTCGGGTACAGCGTTTAAGGGTTTAAAGAATTTAGGATGTTTTAGGGTTTATCTATGCAGATTTGTAGGTTTTAGTTATGTTGGATGGTTTAAAGTTTTATTTGTTGGAGTGTAAGGGTTTTGTTGATATTTTAAGGTTCCACCGTTCGGTTTTTCTCAAACAATGCATGGGTTCTTGGGGAAGGATTGAACTTTTTCATTTTGAGTTGCTTTTCAAATAAGGGATTTCTTGTGGGCGGACAGTGATACGGTTCTGTCTATTTGAAATACTTCTGACATCAGCATTAGTTTAGTTGTTGAGATAAATCCTATGTTTTACACGAGAGGTTTATTGTATACTCCTTCAAAGTTAATCTGACTCTTTTTGTTTTTCAAAATTAATATGACTCTTTTTTATCATACAAATACCCTGTGGTACTTGATCTTTGAAGTATAGAATTATATTTCTGGGTGTCTTAGCTATTAGTTTGTTTCACCTTTCTGATTACAGATTTCTACATATTTGTAGTAGTAGCAGCAGTTACATTGACGATGGAGGGGAGCAAGTATAATTCTGGGAAGCGAGGCCGTCACCCAATGAATGCGGATGATGGAAATGGAAGGAACAAGAGAAGAAATTTTGATGGCGAGCGGGGATCTAAACCTGCAATGCCTGGAGTCAATGATACAGTTTACAGGATACTTTGTCCTGGGGATAAAATAGGCAGTGTCATAGGAAAAGGTGGAGATATTATTAAATCTTTGAGACAAGAAACCAATGCTAAGATTAAGATTGCGGACTCTATTCCTGGGGTAGATGAAAGGGTGATTATTATTTACAGTGCACCAAAGGATGATCGCAATAAGAACAATGATGATAAGAACAATGATGATAAGGACAATGATGAGGAAAATGACGATGTGGCTAAGGATGGAAGTGATAGTGAGCCTTTGTGCCCTGCGCAGCATGCACTTTTCAGAGTATACGAAAGGATTATTGAGGAAGAACGTGGTGGGGGTTCGGATTATGATGATGATGATAAAGATAGGTCTCACACTGTTAAAGCTCGTTTGCTTGTTCCGAACAACCAAATCGGATGCTTGCTTGGGAAGGGTGGAAAGATAATTGCCAAAATGAGGAGTGATACAGGTGCCCAAATTCGTATTACGTCCAAGGAACAGCTACCTCCATGTGCTATGGATACAGACGAACTTGTTCAAGTACGTACTTTGTAGAGTACATGCATTTTGAATTTCAAATGGTATTATGTTTTATTTTTCTTCCGTGAAATTTGAGGTAATGTTGTAATAGTGTATTGGATATGTGTTTTAGACGCTGTGGTTTAATTTTGTGAGTTTATGTATGTATATTTGTTTAATGCATTTATGCTTGATCTTGTTTATTTATATTTATAATAGCAAATAAAGCCCTTAATTTCAATCCTGAAAGAAGAGCTGTCCAATCAAAGTACCTGCAAAAGAAGTAACAGTGAAAGATCAGAGAGCAAACAGGCTCTCAAGATGAAGGATACAGACTCTTAAACAAACACGAATTATAAAAAATAAACATCTGAGAAACTAAATCACAGTGCCAAATATTCAACTTCACCAATTCTTGTAATTCTGTATGTGAATGCTATTTCAATTGGGCAATGCCCTTTTTATCCTTGTGGAATTCCAACAATTGGCGAAATTGAGTATTTTGGCAATGTGTTTTAGTTTCTGACTTTTTCATTTTTTATAACTCGTATTTGTTTTAGCAGTTAGTATCCTGCCTTTTCTGTAAATGTTTGCCATCTCATCTTTCACTGTTTATGTTTTGCAGCTATTTTGAATGGACAATAGTTTTTTCAGGATTTAACTTAGTCTTTATTTGTATTCAGTCACATTAAATGCTTAGATTGAGTTGTTATGTGTATATATTTGAATTTTGTGTGTTTGATCTCATCTGTGCATGCTTTTATTTTGTACATCACTTTATTTTTTGATTGAAAACTGTGTGCTTTTGTGCTTGTGGATTGAACATTATTTTTGGGGCTGATGAGTCTAACTAGATTAAAATCTGATTCAGCTTAGTAACAATTGATTACACTTTTGGCAAGCTGTTTTTATGAAGATTTTTCGTCCTGCATTCTTTTGGGAACTATACTCAAAAAAATGCTCTCTGATTATAGTGTTGTTGGGGGTTGGGGGGAGTAGCATAGAAGTATTGATTAGTTTCATCTTTCTACCTAATCATTTAGTTTATCACTATATTTCTTGATCGAACAGTGTGTATAGGTTTTTTGGCTTGAACTTGTGGGCTACACCTGGCCTTGGAATAACTTAATCACCACATTATTGTGGGGAAAGTGAACTGAATTAAATTTGATCCTTGGTTTTTTTTTTTTCAGAAATGCTCACACCTATCACTTGGCCATAAACACAATTAGAAAAATAGGCCGGCACTGTTTACTTGGTGTTTGTGTCGAAATATTCTATCTGCTTTCTTTGGGATACTATTTTGTGAAGGTTGTTTTGTTATATGATTGTTCTGGAGATTAGTGAATGTTTGGTGCACTCTCTTGATTTATCTTGCTTGAAGTTTTTAGAATAAGTGGGGTTTGCAGGATTATAAATTTAATGTGCCCAATCTTTCAGATATCTGGAGAACCATCTGCGGTGAAGAAAGCATTATATGAAATTTCAGCTCGGTTGTATGAGAATCCATCAAAACAGCCCCTGGAATTTAATAATCCTTCGCGAGCTGCTTATACATCTGGTGGTTCTCTATTTTCTTCAGTAAATCTTCTGCCCCAAGGAAACCCTCTATGGTCAAATCAGAATGCTGGTGCTCCAGTTGTTGGCCTTGGAGGATCTATGCCATTGTTTGGAGGATATGGAAGTGAAACAGGATCTGCTTGGCAAATAAATCCATCTGGTTTTCCTGCAGTAGCAGGTTTTGGTGGACCCGCCTGTAGGGAAGGTGGGCAGGGTCAGGATTTTATTCTTAGAATATTGAGTCCAAATGACAGGGTTGGTGGAGTAATTGGCAAGAGTGGAAGCACAATCAACCAAATAAGACAAGACTCAGGAGCAACCATTAAAATATCTGATACAATGCCTGAATCTGAAGAAACTGAAATTGTAGTCTCAGCTTCTGAGGTTGGTGGGATAGCATTACCATTTTGTGAACTGCCATTTTGTGACTTCCATATTGTATTGTACATTTGTATGTTATGATAGTTGAACATCCTTGAAATCAGACTGTTTCTGTTTTTTATGCAGTTTGTTGACAACCTCGTGTCACCTGTTATTGAGGCTGCTCTTATTCTGCAAGTAAGGACTACTAGCAGATCTGATTCTGAAGGTCATATTACAACAAGGCTATTGGTTCCATCAAATCAGATTGGTTGCCTTATTGGGAAGGGTGGTAACATAATATCTGAGATGCGTAGGGCAACTCGGGCTGACATTCGCGTATTGCCTAAGGAGAATTTACCGAAGTGTGCTTCTCAGAATGATGAACTTGTGCAGGTTAGTTTTACTTATATTTAGTGTTGTTTGAAATGGCACAAGCTTTAATAAATTGTCATTTATATTTCTTTTATCAATAGAAATAATAAAATTAACAGATTGAGTTAGACATCACTGAAGAGTGTTTGATAATTTCACCTTGTTGTTCTCACAGATTGCAGGAGAAACCAACTTTGCCAGGGATGCTCTTTTACAAATTGCATCTAGGCTTAGGGCTAAAGCTTTTCAGGATAGTGATGGTGCCGGTAAAGGTTCCACTGGTGCACCTCTACCTAAATATGCACTTACAAATGCAGATGTTGTTCCCATGGCGTCACATTATTCAGGAAGACAAGAAAGAGTATCACCAGGGGGGATGTATCCTTCATCAGGTTTTGGGTATCAAGGAACTGGAGGGAGGACGCCTTCTGCAAGTTATTTTGGGAGTATGCAGGTGCATTATCAATATTATCATCCTTTTGTATGCTTTCTCTAGTATGGTTTGCTATTCTTCTTCTTGTTGAAAAATGCTTTTATTTATGGTTATGCTTAATTCATATTATGTCTGCCTGAAGTCTTTATTAGCTACATAATTATTGTTTTTCTTACATATGTAACATATAAAGTCAACTTTTTAATACCTGTATCACTTACGTCGAGTTAAACGTATCCTTTCTAGGGTGGAGGAAGTGTATTGTACTTGGTCTTTTTAAAGATATAATGGGTAGAGAATTCATGTTTTTAGTGTTATTAAAACATCTATAGATTATTTATATCTACTGACAATGACTAATGTATACTTTATAGAGTGGAGGAAGTGGATATGAACCAATTCAAGGATATTCATCAAGTCATGCAAATGATGATGGGTACTGTTTTTCTACATATCCTTCCCAATTAGGCCTAATTTATTCATTTTTACAAATATTTATGACTTGGTACAAATGCAAATGTTATTTTTGCCAAAACTGTGATTCAACATTATGAATTTCTTGTCATTGGCTTAGGTATTCTGGTGGGTTTATGAAAAATGTCTCAACATCAACTGTGGAGGTTACCATACCGAAAGATTCAGTTGGGTCAGTACTTGGGAAGAGAGGAAGTAATATGCAACATATTCGTGAGGTAATGATTCCTGATTCCATAAGTTGGAAAATTGATTACATTTATTATCACAAACTCCAAGTGCTAACATCTATTTGTTTGGCAGATATCTGGGGCAAAAGTAAAATTGCATGATTCTCGATCAGGTGCTTCAGACCGTGTCATTGAAATATCAGGGACACCTGAGCAAACACATGCAGCTAAAAGCTTACTTCAAGCCTTTCTTGCAACTGGTGGTCAAGGCCAACCAACGCGTGGTGCTTCTAGAGCATACTGACATGGGCTGTTTGAGGACTGACAGGTGGTGTCCTTTTTCTATTGTGTTATTTTGTTGACTTTAAATTTCAGCACTAAATGTATGTTTGCAGTTATGTAATTCTATGTTTTCATGTTTATATAAAAAAAATAGTGATATCCTAGAAATTAGAGTTATCTTTCTGATGTTCCTTCTTTCCCCTGTGGCCATTGTCTCGAAATACTAAACAGCCACATCATACTTGATGCCTGGAGCCAGTCTATCCCATGACGAAGTCTCAGCCCAAACTGAGGATATGACAAGCAGAGCCGATGAAGCCTATTGCCCATGGTTTGGAAGTTTTTGATTAGTTCGATCGGCTTCTCTCAAGGATGTTTTGTTTCCTTTATGACTACCAGTGGTATTTTGAAACATTATGTACCATGTATTTTAAGGCCCAAATTTGGTATTCATTTATGGATTAGTTTTGAGACAAAAATGAGTAATTGTGAGTAGGCAACCAAGTGGATTTTGATTTGCCACAGACTACTGCCAACTCTATTTCCTTAGGATTTTGGTGCCAGAGCCCAGACCTTAAAGTATGACAAAATGAACTGCTCAATATTCATGATATTCCAATGTTTTTTCTTTTAAAGTTCAAGAGGATGTTTATTGTGTAAACAGGCTTCTTAACATTGAGGTGAGTAGATGCAATGCTACTAAATTCTAGGGTAATTATAATCTATTGTCTGCATACCTCATTGTTTTGTAGTTCCCAGGTTTACGTTTGGAGCTTTTTGTGGGCGATGTTTGTTTTTTTAGTATCTGAACAATTTATTTGTTTTGTGCTTAAATTTCTTTAATACCAAGTTATAATTTCTAAGTACAAGGCTTAACCCATTTTCAGTAAACATAGCGAATTTGTGATAGAGAAAGTTGTCTTTCTGGCTAGTGTTCAGTTGCCCAAGACAATTCCTGATTTATGTGTGAATGTTAGAAATTCATAGAAGCTACCCTGGAGGCTTCATTTCTGAAATTAACAAGTTATTGTGTCATATGAGGGATAATTAGTTTTTTGCAGTTCCTTGTATCCTGGTCTGCTTTAGTTACAGTTACATTTGTTCCTTTCTGTTATATGTTAACCTTAATTTCTGTAGAGATTTTCAATTCAGCTGTTTTACCTTTTTACCATTGAAATTGAAAGTAGCAAATTTATATATTTTTCCTGTTTTTGGCAATGATACTAGTAAATTTGTTTAGTTTTTTAATGCATGTAAATTGCTATGTACCCATTTGATTTCTACTTTCCAGAATAGTTTTATCTTTATTCTGAATAAATTTTGATTTTGTGTCTCTGTATTTCTTCGCTGGTAAAGAGTTTCTCAATATGCTTTTATGTTATGTTTTGATGACAATGTTCCAAAAGTATATAGGTGATAATTTCATGTACGCATGGTTAAAACTGGATATTAGGTCACCAAGGCATAAAATTCACTTTTTCGGGGTAGTAATTTATGCATGCTAGGTTTGAATCTTACAATTTTGCTTTATCTGAAAGCTTATGATTGATATTTTCATGTAATATCAATGTTTAACTTGCTTGGTATCTCACAACATTGGGATTCATTGGTTTAATTTTGGGCCCATGTGAGTTTGGGTTGAGTGGTTCCCATGTTGATTTGTACTCTACACTACATGGTTAAAATGTCTTGACTTTTAATTTAGATTTTATTTGAAACTTCTTTCTGTAGTCATAGTTGAGCTTGATTTTATTTAAAAAATGTAGCTAGTGGATATGTAGATTATTTGATTATAACCATCATTACTATCCTAGACAGCAGAGTGTTTTAAACCCATAAAGCTTTGTTGACTTTTTTATTAGCTCAGTTACAATTCACATTACAGCAGAAGTGGAGATTCAAATGACAACCACAACAGTGTAACAACTGGGAATCTATAGAAAGAAATTTTGTGTTTAATAACAGCAAATTTTGAAGGTTCAACCATCTAATGATATGTAGTAATTTGCTGCAGACCAGGTATGTTTCTATTTTATATTTCAAAATATTGGATCTATAGATTTCTAATTTGAAGTATTAATTTGGTGGATTGATGCCTTTTCTGAATTGTTAACAC
The DNA here is from genome assembly GCA_018584345.1 of Thuja plicata. Classification (NCBI taxonomy): domain Eukaryota; kingdom Viridiplantae; phylum Streptophyta; class Pinopsida; order Cupressales; family Cupressaceae; genus Thuja; species Thuja plicata. The sequence continues at coordinate 2,661,962 of MU226739.1, forward strand.
AGGGTTTTTATGTTAGAATGGATGTTAGGATTAGATTCATAACTACAGAATTAGCTGGTGATTTAGAGGAATTAATGTTAAACAAGACAGTTTTCTATAGTCCTTGTTATTCTGTTGAACATGTGAAAGCCAATGAAGATGATCTGATTGCTCTATGAAGGGCAGCTACAAAGCAAGTATCAGAGTGTATGGAGGTAATTTCGAAGTCTGATCTTCACCTGAGAAATTATCTTAAATGCTACATGTAACCTGAGAAATTATCTTAAATGCTACTTGTATGCAAAGCAGGTTTCAAGAAACATGTATAAATTGGAATTTGGGTTGTGGTCTTGGATTGTATATCAGTGATATTCTTGTAATTCTGTTGGGGTCTTCTATTGTGGCAACGACAATTTTAAACTTGCATGGTCTCTATAGAATTGCTTATAGAGAACAGGCTTTGTTTTTGACAGAGGTTGTTAATGTAACAATTTTCATTCTGTACTTTTGGGATTTTCTACTTCGCTCTAATTAAGAATGGTAGTTGAATTACAGTCATATGTCATTCTGTCTGTTTAGAAATTCTGACAACGCTGGTAGGTTTGAATGATGACATTATATTGTTAAATTGCCTTTCATTTCCACATGAATAACTTAAAGTGCAGCAGTAAGTAGACCAACATTAATGGTCAACTTGAAGACCTGAGTTGTCACTTAAGTTTTTGTTATACATGTCAAAATTTCTACACTTGAATCCAGAAGCAAATCCTATCTTCGTGGATTAAGAAAAAATCATGCCGATTATTACAAGATGTGTAATATCGTTTTTTGTTTTGCTTTCACAAATCTTTTGGTGGATCTTTCTCGGAACTCTTTGAGCATATTTTTTAAGATACATGTTTTTATATTTTTTAAGATACATGTGTTTATATTTTTTAAAGATTTTCTCGGAACTCTTTGAGCATATTTTTTAAAGTATTGAGTTTGAAATATATGGCAAAAATTGTTCTTCAACGCCATGTTACTTGTATTCGAATGCAAGTATAATGTTTTTATATATGTTACTTTATTTGAATACAAGTATAATTGCGTTCTTTAATGGATTTTCTTTTGCATCAAACTTGATTTTCTTCATGTTATGATTTTATTGGCAATGTCGTCGTGATTTAAGGGATTTTCTTTTGCATCAAACTTGATTTTCTTCGAGTCATGATTTTTTTTGGCAATGTTGTCGTTCTTTGAGAACGTTTTATCAAGATTTATACTCTCATCTGCCTAGTTGACTGAAACTTGCAGGGATGACAGTTATGTAATCTCCTTAAAAGGGGTGAGGATTTTTACCCCTCAATAAAAACCACATATATGGACCAAATGACTTCCTATCACAAAATTTAGACGGGGAGTATAATGTTGGGAAAAAGATTCTTTGGAAGCATTTCTTGCACTTTATTTATAGGTTGTAGGTGAGCAAGTAATTTTGACAAGGATTTTTGAATTTTCATTATTCATGTAAGAATGTTGAAAATGTAAGAACCAACTTGATGGGCATCACAATGAACTCATGTTCCAAGTCCATTTTATTTGATTATAAATTTGAAGGTTTTGGAGAAAGAGGCAATCCATGATTCTCTAGATTTGGATGAAGGTTATTAATAACTTAATGCTAGAGAATTTTTACTAGTAACTTAATACTCATAATTTTAAATGAAGTTGGACACATTTTCCATGATTGTTGATCTCACCTCATTAAAAGCTTCACCCACTTATCTACTTAATGCTAGAGTTTTTTTACTAAACTTAATACTAAGGAATTTTAAATGAAGTTGGAGACTTCTTATGCATTGTTTATCACACCTCACTAAAAGATTCACTCACTTATCCACTTTGAACACCTATATTGAGATTAGGTCTATAGTTGAAGGCATTGAACAATTTAAAACATGAGATCAATCATCCAAATGTAGAATGAAAAATGCACCTACACTCTTCCCACATTGGGGTATGCATGGGTAAAGAAGTCCATTGGAGAAGATCTTACTTTAGGGCCCGTTTGTTTGTTGGAAGATGGCTGGAATTTGAAAACGGGGAGATGTATTTTTGTACGGCCAAATTCCCATTTTGGTCCAAAATAAGAATTTGGCAAATTCCACAAAAAAGAAGAACTAATCATAAAGTTTGAAACAAAATGTTGTTTAAGAGGTCATCAAGTATATAAATGCATGCTTATAAGTAAGTATTTTAGTGTTTTTATATGACTTTGTCAATATGAATTAATGAATGATGAATAGTGTTAACCAATCTATTTTCTTCTGATAAGTACAACTGGGGGTATCTCAAGGGAGCCCACTTGAAGTACATCTCCATCTCATTTCGTTTCAAGCATTGTAGTGTAGCAGTTGAATAGTGCAGTAGTGTATTTCATATCTTGGGTAGAATCTACTAAAGATTGTTGTTTATGTTACATGACTTTTGTTCATGTAGCTTGAACAATATTAGTAGATTGATGTTTGCAGATGTTTGATTTGTTGCTAGTTAATTCCTTGTAGCATTTTAGTTTATTTGAAGTAGTGAAGAGTCATTTCAGAATTGCATTATGGGTAAGTAGATTAATCTCTAGTTTTAGAAGATATGAACCATTGCCAGGAATGATTACTCAAGTATAATATTTACTTGTAGATATTAGGCTCTTAGGCTATCTAATCATAGATGGTTAATGAGACTCTACATTTGTGGTGTCATTGCTGGTGATGGTACTAAATCAAAATGTTATTTTCATTGCTTTTTCTTTCCTTAAGTATTGTGTTTTCAGTAGATTAGAATTAGGAAAAATATTTTCTAGCACTCGGTCTTTACTAACATTGTGCAAGGCTGAGGGAATTCTAGGTTCTTTATTCTTGTATGCATCGAAGGAGGGACCCCCATGGAAGATTCCTTCCTTCATGTAGTCGACTGAACCAGGATGAATTGATACTAGAAGTATTTGAAACTAAAGAAGGAATTCCTCAACAAATAGAGTTTGAGATGCCAGTGCAAGGATCTCCTCAACTAGAAGAACTTGAAGTTAGTACTAGAAGCCAATATTGCAAAGCCTCTAGATTCTCCACTTAGTTCCTCTAGTTCTCATTCTTTGGGCAGGGAATGACTCTACACCAACCTTTCACTTTCCCATAGTCCACCAGCAGAGGGGCGCCACTATGAAGAATATACCTCCTGCTCTTCCAAACTTTCATGGTTTGGTTACTAAAGACACAGACACCTCTTTGAGTTTGACATCCTGTACCACGACTATGACCACCATTGATGCTCACTGATTGAAGCAGTTTCTTGCAACTCTCTAGGATTTTGCCTTGAGATGGTTCATGGGATTGGGGAGAAATGTTGTTGTAGCATGTGTTGCCATGAAAGAAAAGTTCCTTAAGAAGTATAAAGATTATTGTAGGGGAGGAGATTTGCAAGGTGATGACATTTTTAGAATGAATCATTAGATGATTATCGTGAAAGGTTTTCGTTCAACCTTAAGAAGTCCAGGTACAATAATTCTAATTCGGGAGAAGATTTAGTGAAGTGAATTTTCCTTTGGGGAATCCATGAAGTTTGCATGTATGCATTAGACTTGATGGGTGATAGAGACATCTCTCAATCTTCTTGGGATGAAATCCAAAACTTCTCAAGAATTATTCAAGAGTGAACATGAAGAAGACTAGAAGCATCATATCCTTAACTTTTAAAGCTGATGTTGGGGTATCTCGAATGGAAATTAGTAACCTGCTTACTGATATGAAGCATGAAATTATCAATCACATGACAACTCAACTAGATACTTTGCAAACCAAGAGGAAGCAAGAAGAAGTAGCGGTTCCTTTAGTAGAGTATTGCCCCACTTGTCGCTACAAGAAAAAGGATTGCTAGTGTGGAAATAATCCATCTCAAAGAAAACCATGGATTCAAAGACAAGGTATGCCCCAAGATCTGTTGCCCTATTTAAATTTTCCTTCATGATCAAGTCAAAATCCTCCATCACAGATGAACTATGGTAATATGCCATGGAACACCAACAACGAGCTTGGCCTCCACCATAGGGTCAACCACCTAATTGGCAAAATCCACTACCTAGTTGGCAACCAAAAACAATGAATTGATGGAGAGGAAATCAACCTTCAGACTGACACACTCAAGGGTTCCAACAACAACCTCAATTGCAAGGACCCCCGGTTCAACAAGCCATTATGCCAAATCCTACCAACCCTCAAAATCCACTTGCACTACCCATTCAAATTCCTACAGCTTGCAACTAACCCCAATAAAAGACTAGTTCAGTAGGCCTATTCTGGGGATATACAATAATATCCTGCTTATGTCCATGATGTTAATAATGTGCACTTAAGATCAGGCAAACCATTGGCTTCCCCAATGCCTCCTCTTATTACTGAAGTTCAAGAAAATGATAGCTCCACAACTATGCAACCCCCATCTAGTTAGCAAGGTCTACAAGATAAATTAAAGGAAGTACTTCAAACGCCCCTGCCCTTTGAAAAATGAACTGCCCTATTTCCTGCAAGGTTAATTAAGCACAAAATTGGCCTGGCTCCTAATTTTGACTTTCTAGAACAATTAAAATTTTTAAGCATTAGGATTCCCTTATTTCAAGCAATCAAGGATGTTCCTATCTATAATAAGACTATTAAGGAGCTATGTATTAATAGTCTAGACCGAAAAAGAAAAGATCCTACCACAATCCATGTCATGTGCAAGTTAGCATACATTATGTTAGGAAAGCTTGTCATTCCCAAGTATAATGATCCAGGAAGTCCTGTAGTGAATGTCCCTGATTGATCTTGGAGTCGCCATTAATGTTATGACAAGAGAAACAATGCAATCTTTCCATGTGACATACCTAAGACGTACCCCCACAGTCTTGCAGCTTGAAGATAGTTCGACTATTAAACCAAAGGGTATACTTGAAGATTTGGTCATTACTCTTGATTCATGGGAGTTCCCAACAAATTTTATGATTCTTCAACCAAAGGCTAGTTTACGTGGATATCCTCTAATCTTGGGTAGATCTTGGTTAACAATTGTAGATGCCTTTATTGGTTGTAGGTCACGAGAAATGATAATATCAAATGGAAATGTAACTAAAAAGCTATTATTGTACCCTCAAGCTCAGCCACATAAAGAAAATTAACAATTTATTTGGCCTAATTTAGGAGATTGAGAGGACGATTCTTTGTCAACACTTAAGATGATTGATATGAGCCCTATGCTTAAACTAAAAGATGAAGATAAATTGCTAGCTCATATAATTTAGAATGATTATCAAAGGGATCACCAAAAGATTTCACTTGTATAGCTTTCTCTTCTTGTCCGTTGCATACATTGCTTCCTACAACTATTACTAAATGTTATCTATCAACCTCTGCAATACTACACAAGCTTTTGCCACATACAAATGATGAAAGTATTCAATGCTTAAATGTTGCATCTATGAATCTTCTTTTTAGTCAAGCAAAAATTACTCCTGGGGGATATCTTAATACCAACGACAAGCTCCACAAGACCAACAAAACCAACTATTGTTTGTGCTATAGAAAAACAAGACAACATTTGCCTAGGATTACCAAGACATGACATGCCTTGACCCAAATCTCTGCACACATTGCATATACATCAAGGATGATTGTAGGTCAATCAGATAATCGCAATGACAGATGAATCCAATAGCTCAAGACATTGTGAACTTTAAAAGCTGTTAAATGTTGGATTCATATACCCCATCTCTGACAGTTAGTGGTTATCCTTTGGTTATTGCTCCAAAAAAGGGTGGCAGATAGAGAGTCCATGTTGATTAAAGGGAACTCAATTCAACAACAAGAAAGGACTGTAAGACTAGAAAAAGGCATAGAATGCATATCTAGAGTAACCACAAAACCCTAAACAATATGCAAACCCATCTAATCTACCATTAAAGCCATTGAAACGAGGTTTCAAAACATATGCAAATAAACATAAAACCCCCTTCAATTAAAGCTCAAATGTTCTCCTTTCTTCTCCATTGAATGTATTTGACGTAGCTCTTTGTAAATGACAACATGCACAAACATTTGAAAGCCAAAGTGATATCAAGAATACTAGGAGATAGTGGTTAACCAAAGAAAGACAAAATGAGCTCAATTTATAGTAGATGAAAGCTCAAAATGCAAAATTGGCAATTGAATGTTTTGCAAGGTTTATGATGCTTGGTAAAAAGGAGAGGGAAATATGTCATAATTATGACAAATTATGGCACAATGGAGGCCAAATTAGTGGGTGGAAAGGTGTATGAAAGATGGAAGGGAAGGTGTAAGAGGTGAGGCTAATTAATAGGAGATGAATGCTAGAAAATAGGAAGGGGATAGGTGAGGTGGATTTATGAGGTTTTAAATCAATTAAGAATCTTTATTCCTCACAAAAGGGAAATCAATATTTATGAAATTTAAAACTCCGCAAATTAGGAAATTAGCCAATTAATTAATTGTGGAGACTTAGGATAAGGAATGAATAAATATAATTTATTCATAAAAGATAGGGATAAATCATATGTCATTCATCCCAAGAGGACAAATTAGCGGACTATTGGCCCAATCGAAGGCATTAATGCGCAATTGAATTGTTTTTGATGATATTGATAAGGATTATGATAGTTCTAAGGCATTGACGAACTTTGACAATGCGCTCAAATAATGATGTATGAAAATAGTTAAATAGCATCAATGATCTTGGATGATGCCATAGGAGTGATAAAGAATAAGGAGACAACGATGAACTTGGACAATGCTCCCAAAATAAGGAGATATGAAATAGCATCGATGATCTTGGACAACACTATGAATTAGTGATGATGGGCTGATGGCGATAGCATCGATGAACTTGGAAAATGCTATCAAATTGTTGATGAAAAAGGATGAGACATTGATGAACTTGGAAAATGCCCCAGAATGATTGAGATTGGATTTATTGGGCATGTTGGATACTATAGACATTTTATTAAAGATTTCAACAAGATAGACACCCCTCTGACATACTACTGGCAAAGGATAGTGATTTTTCTTGGACTCATGACTGCCAAGAAGCATTTTTACAACTCAAAGATGTACTGACTAAGGCACTAGTATTTAGAGGACCAAATGGAAACTGCCCTTTCATATCCACACTGATGCATCTGACCATGTCTTGGGATCTTTCTACGGATAGAAAGAAGGTATTGTTGAATATACTATTTATTACATTAGTAAAAACCTCAAGTCTACTGAGTTGAATTACACTATCACTGAAAAGGAGATGTTGGTAGTTGTCTATGCCATAAATAAATCTGGACACTATATAATAGGTTATCAAGTATTCATACATACAGATCATGCAACAACTGGGTGTTGAACAAGCCGAATAATTGAGAGGGGGGTGAATAAGTTATTTCCACACAAATCACAAAACCTTTTCTCTGTAGGTAAACTAATAACAACAGTAATAAGAATTTATGATTTGTTGGTTAAGTACTTAAACATCCACAAAAATGTAAACATAAAGACACAAGAACATTGGCACAGGGAACACCAAGATTTACATAGAAAACCTAAACTGGGAAAAACCATGGAGAAGCTAATTCGCATGAAATGAAAATACTTGTTAAGGTGACATCAAATAAGGTGATTTATACAGAGGCTCACTGCTGGTTGTTCCACTATAGGTCGGGCTAAGTACCCTTAAATATGAATAGGCTCACTGCCGATTGACAGAGACTCACTGCCAATACAAAGAGGCTCACTGCCAGTAAGTGTGAAAAGAGATTGAATCCACCACTGAGATCACCAACACTCTGCCACTTGCATGAGAAATACATAAATCCCTTGAAACATATTCACAATCACTTCGCATACAAGCAACACATAAGCTAGGAAAACAACAAAAGTCCTTGACCTTCTTATACTGGTTGATGCCACCAACCATGTCGACCAAAATAATTTGAAAATAGGTCGCACTAAGACATTCTTGTGGTTGTAAGGAAAGAACCGTGGACCACCTCGATCAATACAACTTTCCTCACGTATACCAACACGTAACACCTTCTCCAAAGCCATCGGTTCCAACAGTCATGATGAACACGTTACATAGTAACAATTGGAATCAAACATGAACACGCTTCAAATAGGATCGACCCCAAAAAACTAATCCACCACATGTTTCCCACTAATACTGAAATAGATAAGGATGGATATTTGAGGCAAATATTTTGGTGAACACTTCTACGTATACAAATATTATCGGTATAGCTACCGATACCACCAAGACTATCGATACAACCAGAAAATAAAAATGCATAGGGTATGTTGACACCAATGAAAACCATTAATGACAATGACATGAATACCATCAACTTCACATTATAACAATCTTCCCCTTTTTATTTTTGTAGGGAACGATGCCGCTTGCACCTCTTGCAGCTTCTGCCACCACTAGGGTTTCTAAAGGGGCTGAAGCCTTGGACGCGACTGCTAAGGAAAATGCAGATGCTTGTTTGGTGGATATGGCTATTGCTAGGAGAGTCGTGGTGGCTTCTTCCCTTGCTGCACCTGGTTCTCCTAGGCGGGTTAGGGATTTGTCGGTGGCGGCTGGGGAAAATGTTCCTTTGGTGCCTACTGCAGATCTTCTTGCTGTTGGGGGCTCCTCTCAACGAAAACCTGCTGCCTCTAAGCAGTCCTCGGGTACTGGAAAGCATATTGCTGCCCCTTTCCCTCTATCTAACTCTCTAATCCTCCCATTGGATGGAGAGGTAGTGGAAGCCATTGATCATGCTTCCTCATTTCTTGAGGATCAGTGTCTTATCTGCAAATTTAAGGGTCTCTGGCCGAGTCTTCCAGATTTGCATGCCTGGATTTCTCGGCATTGGGAACCAATCATTGTTGAAACGGTTCATATTTTCCCAATGGCAAGGGGCTTTTTCATTTCCAAGTTTGAGAGGGCTGCTGATAGGAAAGTGATACTATGTGATTATTTTTTTAGCTGGAATGATCGGAGCATGCTCATGATGAAGCCTTGGCATCCAGACTTTGATGCTTCTACTGAGTCTTTCTCTAAGGTTCCTACTTGGGTGAGGCTCCCTCATCTCCCTCTTCACTTCTGGGTTAACTCTCTTCTTGAGGCGGTGGGTGAGGCTCTTGGGGACTTCTTGATGGTTGATGAGGAATCAGACGATATTCTTCACTCAACTTATGCTAGGATCCTGGTTGATTTGGATACATCCAAGGGTCTTCTAGAAAAGATTAAATTGGTGCATCCTAAAGGGTCATGGATCCAAACTTTGGATTATGAAGGCCTCCCCTTCAGATGCAGGAGATGCTTTAAAATTGGTCACTTAGCGGACCAGTGTGGATTGGAAAAGATTAAAAAACCCGCTTCTTGGTGGAAGGGGGCCTCCTCCCAACATTAATATGTTGTGAAGGATTCTTCTATCAAAAGATTTTCTCAGGTTGTCTCTTCTTCTCAGGAGTTAGATGAGTCTAATGTGCCTCTTGGGTCCGCTGATGGCTCTTCCCTGGGAGCTGTCCCCGAATCTGTTGTTCGTGGCTCTGTGGGTAGTGGGGCTTCTTCTCCTCTTATTGGAAACCCCCCGCTGGTTTCTTCTGGAATGGTTGCTACTGAATCTTCTTCCGAAGCTGCCTCATTGGATTCTCCTGGCCCTTTCTTGGGACAGCCTCAGGTTTTGGGGGTCCTAAATTCGAATACTACGCTGAAATTGGCTAAGGATGTGGAGGGTGGTTGGATTTCTGTAAAAGGAAAGAAAAAATCAAATCGTCCACCCTCTTTTGATATGTCTCTTCATTCCCAGAAGGGGAAGAAATAACTTGTTTGAGCTTTCCTTTGCTGGTAGATGTGTTGCTGCTTGTTGGAAGTTTTTGGGCTGCTGGTTTTTTTATGTAATTCTTCCTAAGCAGCGTTTTTTCTTGTTTGGGTGCTAGATCCTTTTTTTAGTATCTTTTTTGAGTCTAGGTTGAGGTTGCCTATTTCAAAACCCTCGTGGTGGTCTTGCTTTGTACCATTTTAGGGTGCTTCTTTGAAAATCTTTATTGACCATTTTGTACAGGGTTTCGGGGCCCCTTCAAAACCTGTTTTTACCTTAATCAAAAACAATCTTCCCCTTTTTCATTGATGAAAACTTTCATCAATAACAAAGCAAACAATACAAAAATGATATCGACATTAAAGTACATTGTTCTCCAAGTTTATATAACTTTCTCCCCCTTTGAAAACAATGACAAAGGACCAAACTCCCCTTTAAAAACTTACTCTGCTCCCCATATGAGGAATTCGCAAGGCACTGATCCAGAAATAAATAATCTTAGAAATCATTGGACCAATGCACACATCGATGCATTTAGTGAACACTAGGAAGGGGCAGAATGCCCAACTTCCCCTTCAGATACTCAAAAGTATCCTTGCACAAAAGTTTTGTGAACATATTATCTTCTATCTGATCCTTTGTGGGTACATACTCAAGTTTTACTTCACCATCCAACACCTTCTCTCTGATAAAATGATACCTGATGGATATATGCTTATTTTGCAATGCTGTACTGGATTCTTGGACATACTGATAGTACTGGTATTATCACACATGATCAAAATTGGTTCTTCAAAAGTAACGCCTATATTATTTAAAGTCTATTTCATCCATAATACCATAGTACAAGATGAGGATGTTGGAATATTTTCTGATTCAACAGTTGATAAAGTTATAGAATCTCGCTTCTTGCTTGACCAAGCAACTAACCGAGAGTCAAGAAAGAAATCTCCACTACCAGTACTCCTTCGGTTATCCAAACATCCTTCCCAATCTGCATCGGTATAATTTGTCAGTATGAAATTTGGACCTTTTGGATACCAAAAACCAAACTCTTCTTTCCCTTTCAAATATCTTAAAATTATTTTTACCACCATAACGTGTGATTCTCTCGGTTCTTGTTGAAATCTAGCTGTGAAACAAACTGCATACATAATATCTAGTCTAGTAGTAGTCGGATACAAAAATCCAAAAATCATTGATCTGTATTTACTTGCATCAACTTTTGATGAATCATCTTCCTTAGTGAACTTACAACCAATAAAAAATGGAGTACAAACATGTTTGAAATTCTCCAAGCCAAAATTTTCAATGATTCCTTGACATACTTAGAATGAGAAATGAATATGCCTTTGCAACTCTGATTTACTTGCAATCCAAGAAAGAAATTCAACTCCCCTATCATAGACATATCAATTTATTTTTGCATTTATCTTTCACAAGTCACCCTTGCCTCCAAAAATAATATCATCAACATACACAACAACAATCAGGATGTGATCTGAATCTTTCTTGTAATATAGATTGTTGTTGGCAGAACCTTTCTGAAACTTTTGTCCAATCAAATATCTATCTAGTCTTCTATACCAAGCTCTCAGTACCTACTTCAAGTCATACAATGCCTTCTTCAATTTGTATACTCCTTATGGTTCTTATTTTGATTTGAATCCTTCCGGTTGCTCAATGTAAACATCTTCCTTTAGCTCTCCATTCAGAAATGACGACTTCACATCCATCTGATAAAATTTGAAATCCTTGTGCTGTAAAAGCCAAGAATATTCAAATTGTCTCCATCTGAGCAACATGAGCATAAGTCTCCTCAAAGTCAATTCCTTCAACCTGAGTGTATCCATTGCATACCAAAATTTCTTTGTTTCTTATTACCTTACCATTTTCATCCAACTTGTTTCAGTACACCCATTTAGTTCCAATCACATTCTTATATGTTGGTCTGGGTACAAGTTCCCAGGTTTAAATCTTCTCAATCTATTCTTCCTTCATTGCATTTACGCAATTCAAATTATTGCATGCTTCTTTTACAGATTTAGGTTGAATCTCTGAAAGTAGACACAAAAAAACATGATCTTTTGTTTCTATACTTCTAGTAACAACTCCTCTATTCTTATCACAAATAATCTGATTTTCAGAACAATTTCTCTGTACATACCTTGGTTTTGTAGTTGTAGATGTCATGCTGGTTAAGTCTCTTCTTCTTCTTTCTTGTTGTCTTTTCTTCTATCCTCTATATCAGATTCATAGTCATTGTCTGTCTTAGGATCCTTGCAAAAATCTTCATCAGCCTTCACATTTGCACTTTCCACAATTTTATTCAATCTTTTTTTGTAACATTGGTAAGCCTTTCTTCTTGTAGAGTATCCCAAGAATATACCTTCATCTACTCTACTGTCAAATTTTGCAAGATTATCTTCATCTTTCTGAATGTAAAATTTTCTTCAATTTTTTTTGAAATACTTAACTGTAGGTTCTCTTACATGCCATAACTCGTATGATGTATTTCCATATTTTTTTTGGTACATAAATATGTTCAATGTGTACACAAAAGTATGTACTAATTCTCTCCAGTAGATTTTTGGTAACCTTGCTTCCTTCAACATTGTTCTTTCTACCTCCTAAATTTTCTGATTCATCCTTTTCACTACACTATTTTGCTGTGGTGTTCTAGCCGCTAAAAATTGTCTCTTAATGCCATGTTTCTTATAGTAAATTTCAAAGATATCAGAAGTAAATTCTCATCCCTTATCAGATCTCGAACATTTAATCCTTCTACCACATTCATTTTCAATTCTAGCCTTGAAAACTTTAAACTTCTCAAATGCTTCAGATTTCTCTCTACGAAATGCAACCCAAGTCAATCTTGAATAATCATCAATGAAGAGTATAAAGTATCTCTTACCATGAAAAATAATTGTTCTATTAGGACCAAAAATATCAGTGTGCACCAAATTGAGTAAACTAGTAGATGAATAGTCTTTTGCTTTGAATGATTCTCTCATTTGTTTTCATTCTTGACATTTCTATTAAATCAAATTATCTGGTTTTTATAATCTAGGTAAGTCTCTTATTGCTCGAGATGAACTTATTCTTACCAATTTTTCAAAGTTGATGTGACACATCTTCTAGTGACAAAGACAACCGTCATCGGTCTGAGATAGAAAACAAAAACCTTTCGAAGCTCCTTCAAGATGGCGCATGTTTGTTCCTGTCCTTTTTCCAACTGCAATCACATCTCCAAACCTCTTCCGAATCTCACATCCTTCATTCTTGAAAATAACATCGTATCCATTCTCACACATATGTCCAACACTCAAATGATTGTGATACAAACCTTTCACATAATAGACATTGTCAGTGTTATTCTTTCCATCAAAGGTAATAGATCCTTCGCTGACAATGTAAGAAATCTTATCATCACCAAATCTAGTCGGACCACCACCATATTTATCAAGTGAAACAAACTTATTCTTATTTCTCCAATCATATGATGAGAAAAACCATTGTCAATTAACCATTCATTTTTATTTCTTCTAACATTAAAGCTATTTCAACATCATCATCAACCTCAGCACAGATGTTAGAAATATCAATTTCCTGTTTCTTATCTTCTTCAACATAAAACAAACAATCTTCTATTTCTGATTCATCATCTAAAATACTAGCATCTTCATTTACATAATAATCCTTCTTATTGAACTTCTTAAAATTCTATCTAGGACTCTTCTTTGGAGATCTAGTAGCCAAATGACCAATTTTACCATATCTAAAACATTTAAGAGGTAACCTACCTTTTTACTTTCTGATACCTTTCTTTAATCTTCTTGCAAAGTTTGCTTCAAATTCTTCTTCATCATCATCGTCAGAATCTTCATATGATTTTGTTGCTTTGAAAGCTGTCTCTGATATGCTCTTTTCTCTCCCAAAATTCCTTAGCTCAAATGTGGGTAGGGTGCCAAATAATCATTCTTTAGTAAACTTCTCCGGACCACACACCTCCTTGATCGCATAGATCTTATCACTATAAATATCTGGTAATGTCATTAAAATATTTTCTATGAATTTCTCATTAGTAATAGTGCCTCCCTAGTTCTTGAATTCATTTACAACATTCTCAACTCTCTAAAAATATCTCTTAATGTCTTCACCATATTCCATTCTTAGATTCTCAAAATATCTCTTAATTGTAAGCTTCTTAGATAAATTAACCCTATCATTTCCTTTATAGATCTGTTTCATCTTTCCCCAAACTACATAATAAGTCTTCAAAGAAATAAATTTAGCCAATTCAGATTAAGATAAAGCACTAGTAATAATATACCTTTCCTTTTCATTCTTCTCATATGCCTCGATTTCATCATGAGTAGTAAGGCCATTATGAGGAAACACATACTTAGTCTCCACATTCTTCTAGGTCTTGTAACCAACCGATACCAAATAAAATTTCATCTAATCTTTCCACGATTATAGTCCAATCCATCAAACATGGGAATGTTCAATTTATGCCCCATCAGATATATCTCAATAGGTTAAGCTCTTCACCAAGGAACCAAGATTTGATACCAATTGTTGAACAAGATGAATAAATGAGGGGGGGGGGGGGGGGGGGTGAGTCATTTATTCCCACACAAATTTAATTTTTTTCTCTATCGGTAAACTAATAAACAATAGTAATAAAAACTTTTGATATGTTGGTTAAGTACTCCAACATCCACATAAAATGTAAACATGAAGACATAGGAACACTGACATAGATAACACCGAGATTTACGTGGAAAACCCAAAGTAGGAAAAACCACGGAGAAGCTAATTCTCATGAAATTAAAACACCTATTAAGGTGACACCAATTAAGGTGATTTATACAAAGGCTCATTGCTGATTGTGTTCACTGCAGGTTGGGCTAACTACCCTTAAATATGATTAGGTTCACAACTGATATACATAGGCTCACTACCAATGCAAAGAGGCCCACTGTCAATAAAAAGAGGCTCACTACTAGTAAGTATGAAAAGATATTGAATACAACACTGAGATTACCATCACTTTTCCACTTGCACGAGAAATACACAGATCCCCTGAAATAGATTCACAATCACTTTGCATACAAGAAATGTATAAGCCACACAAACAACAAAAGTCCACTTCCTTCTTATAATACTTGATGCCACCAACCATGTTGGCCAAAACAATTTGAAAATAGGTCGCACCAAGACATTCCCATGGTGGTAAGGAATAAATTGTGGACCACCTCGATCAATACAAATTTCCTCGTGCATGCCAACACATAACACCTCATCCAAAGCCATTAGTTCCAATGGTCATGATGAACACATTACATAGTAACACCTCAGACCAAACACGAACACACTTCAAATAGGATCGATCCCAAACAAACGATCAACCATATGTTACACATACTAACACCGAAAGGGATAAGGATAAATATTTGAAGAAAATATTTTGGTGAACACTTCTACCAACACACATATTATCAGTATAGCGATCGATACCACCAAGACTATCAATATACATCAATTGATTGTAATGTAACAAGAACATGAAAATGCATAGGGTATGTTGACATCAATGACAAAAATTAATGACAACAACATGAATAGCATCAACTTCACATTCTAAAATTAGGTATCTCATGAGTAAACCTATTGCAAGTGCTAGATTGGTTAGATGGTTCTTGCTACTACATGAGTTTGATATAATAATAGATAAACTAGGTAGAGCTAATGTATTGACTTATTTTATCTTGAGATTGACTCATGGGGGAGAGGAGCATGTAATAGATGACTCTTTCCCTGATGAGCACTTATTTTCCATCAATACTCAATCTCCTCAATATGTAGATATTTATAACTACTTGGTGACAGGTAAACCACCTCCACACTTCTCTCCTAGAGAGAAGAGGCATCTTTCAGGGAAGAGTCTACCTTATTCACAAATCTTAAGGTACTTATTCTATACAAGACTTGATAACATTATGAGACGTTGCATCAAAGAGGATATTTTTTTTTGAGATTCTTCACACCTCTAATGATGAGCCTTGCGGAGGATACTTTGAAGCTAAGAGGAAAACCACAAAAGTCCTTAACACAATATATTATTGGCCATCTTTACATAAGGAATCAATTAAACATACAAGGAGATGTGACATATGTCAGTGGTTGAGACATCCAACGAAGTTAGATGAAATGCCACTTCAACCCCAATTAGTTCTTCAACCTTTTGATAAGTGGGGTATTGATTTTATAGGACCAATAGAACCTTTAACAAACAACAAGGAATACATATTTATCTACAATGACTATTTGAAAAAAGTGGGTATAAGTTAGAGCAATGAAACATGCATGAGATAAAAAGGTTGCAAAATTTATTTATGAGGAAATCTTTACCAGGTATGGTGTACCAAGATAAATTATCTCAGATCAAGGACCACGGTTTAATTCAGTACTTATACAAGCACTCATGAATTAATATAAGCTCAAACACAAGAAATATACCCCCTATCATCCTCAAGAAAATGGTCAAGCCAAGGTATCAAATAGAGGCATTGAGGTAATTTTAACAAAAACTGTGACACTTCATAAAAAGGATTCATCCTCTATATTGTATGAATAAGTATGGGCTTATAAAACCACATGGAGAACCACTATAGGATTAACCCCATTTGAATTAGTCTATGGGACAAAAGGTGTTATGTTTATAGAGTTTGAGCATGAGATATTGAGGACAACTTTGGAGCTTGGCATAAACATCTCAAAATCACAAAAGTAGAGGATACTACAATTGAATGAACTAGATGAACTCAGAAAGGATGCAATAAATATAAATAAACTTATTCAATCCAAGAGGATCAAATGACATGACCTAAATATTAAATCTAAAAAGTTCCAATCAGGTGATTGAACACTTCTTTTTGATTCTCGCTTTAAGGATCATCATGGAAAATTTAAAACCCATTTGCTCAGACCTTATGAAATAGCTGAAGATTTCCCAATGGTTTAGTAAGGTTGAAAACTATAGATCCAGTTAAGTTTTCATTATTGGTCAATGGACATCGATTGAAACTTTACAAGAAACCAATGGTTCGTGAAGATTTTATGAGAAGTGGTCTCTAGGAGGTGTTTTCTAATCTTCCTGCAACTTCTCCAGAAGTTGTAAATATCTATGCTTAAAATAGATTAAGTGTGATTAAATAAGTTTCCTTTATAAGGGAACACTAGCTAGTAATAAACCATTCAACATTTACTACACTTCCTAGTCGAGGGCCCAAAAAATTCATGCACACATGACCTAATCGAAGATTGCATAAAAAAATGCCAACATCCATGTTAAATTAAAGATGACACATGAGCACCTATGAATTTTGGTAGGCTTTACAACTCACATGAATTCTCAGTTGCTTATCATATTTATTCATCATCTTTCTAAGGTTCTCTATTTGTACCAAATATTTGACTCTGCTTATCATTCACACATGTTTAAAATTTGATGCCATCTAATGAATGCAATGCAAACTCAACAAGGTACATCATTGTCATTTATGTAATATTTAATCTTGTACCACATTTTTTTTTCTATAAATTCTGTTACTATATTTTATATTAAATATAACAAATGTGTATTACTATTTTGTCACATCATATTTAAAACCATCCTCTTTGAATATGTGCACTCATTTTACATTTTGTCCTGGGGGGATTTGAATGTTTTGTGAATAATATTAATTACTATGCATACTATTTGAACATGCAATGATTAACATGGGTGGAGCCTTTATTTTAAGTAACCATAATTCATTAATTAGTCATAAAGAGCTATGATTTATTCTTGGTTACAATGATTATTTTGTGTCATTTTTTGTGAAGTTGTCATAATAGTCTCCGAGTTTTAAGAAACCTTTGTCAATTGTGACAACCCTACTGTTCTGAGCTAAAATTAAGGCAATCTTGAAGCAATTTAGTAATGGGGGGTGATCCCATTTGTATTGAGCCTTCAAATCATATACTCATTGACACTGAAACAAAACACAAACATGAATTCATCGATGTAGGATGGGTGGAGTATTTTCATAAGCTTATAGAGTGATGCATACATTGCTCTTCAATTTTCCTTCTCATTATAAGACGTCATGGTCACTGTAAAAGGGTTGAAGGATGATGCTACTATTATAGCTATTGAAGATATAATAAGATTATCTACAAAAGAGGAGGAATATGTAGCAACTCATGATACATTTTTTTCTAGAGAAAAATCCAAAGATCAGGGGATGACCCTTTAGAAGTCTCAAAAAGGATGTAGTAGAATTTCATTTCCTCATAAATGGGTTGTGGATACTACTCATGTTATTCGGTACTTGAATTGTGAAGGGAGGATGTCAAATATACATGCCCACCATTTCAAATTTCCCAGCCACCATTACCATAGAAGACTTATCAATGTACCTAGCCATCTGGAAAATTTCTTGACAAAAATGGCCGTAGAAGTTCAGTAAGGTAAAGATTCTTCAATTTATCATAATTTCTCGATTGCATTACTTTTTTAAAGGAGTCTAGAAATTTATTTTCCAAGGATGACTTGGAAAGAAGTTTTAGAAATCAAAAGGGTTAAGTAGAGTAACCTAGGTCTCGAGGGTAGAAAATTAAGATTAAGGGGAGAGTCAAATAAATATGGAGGAAGTTTAAAATAAGAATCTGATTCCTTAGAGGAGAAAAAATATAAGAATTATAAACTAGTAGAGGATTCTTTCGAGGAAGAAGAAGATATGGTTGCAAGTGCATCTCCTATAGTTAAAACCCGAAGACAAAAAAATAACACAAAATATCCTAAAGGAACTCCTGCTCAAGCATCTAAGAAATCCCCTATCAAGGAAGTTGAAAAGGGAAATCCCTATAAAAGAGAAAGAGTAGAAGAAAAAAGGATGAAACCCTAGACTTAGTCTCTATGGAGAAAAAAACTATTAAAGAAACCCCTATTCCTTCACCTAAGGGTGGTAAAAAGTAGAAAAATCCAAATGAGGAAGAATGAAAGGTTACTAAAACTTCCAAAAAGAAGTTAAAGAAGGATAAGGAGATTGAAATGCATTCTAAACCAACTACAAATAATATTTCTAGGAGTGAAAATAAATGGAAAACTTCTTTTGTATATAAAGGTAGGGCCTCCTCTTCAAAAAGGAAAAAAAAAAAAGTCTCCTATTTCTATATCAGTTTCAGAAAAACCTACACCAACATCATTCTTCTCCATAGATTTAGAGGTTTTAGCTACCATAGACTCATAATAATAAGAAAAATCAAGATGGAGAAGGATTGGAAGGTTCAACGTGTTCTACTGGAATCCCATAGCTACTAATCTCTGCATGATTGCAGCTACAAACTTTAGGTTTTTATCTATGTTTGAGAACTCTTCTATAGTGGTTGATTTGGGACAAGTAGTGTTGGAAATGAGATAAGTAACTGAGAGGGGAGGGGTGAATCAATTACTCCAAAACAAATCCTTTTTCCCTTAGATGTCTTAAATACTTTAACATTGTTACTCGGTTAATTAAGATGTTCTTCTATAACTCGGGTGTCAAAGCAATCTTTATAATATCCAATGCAATTATAATTTGGAGATTAGGTGCAGAAACATAAAGCACAAAAAAAATAATATATACACAGGTGAAACCAAGATTTAACGTGGAAACCCAATATGGGAAAAACCACCAATGTAACTAGTTACTATTTTTCACTCTTCTAAAGTGAGCCCTGTTAGGAGCCAACCCTGTTAAAGGTCACAATAACACACTATTAGGTGTGACCTTGTTAAAGGATTTAATCACCCTGTGAGGAGTGACCTTGTTAGAGGTCTTTAACACTTCAACATAGAAATGCTACCTTGTGAGAGGATTTACAAAAAGACTGTTAAGTCTACTCTATTAAGAGATTTTAGATCACTGCTATAATTGTTAGAAAGTATCAATGAATTGACCTGTATGTGTAAGCAACTATCTTTGCTGAATTAGATCTCTATTCTGATTATAAGTGGATCCTTGCTGATCAGATGTTCTATTGCAGCTCTGAGTGATCTGTACTTAATCAGAATCCTATCTGATTTTGCCTTCACTATTCATATAACATAATTCCACACTTCTATTTTTTACTCTTCCACTTGCACTTCCACACATTCAATCCAAACTTGACCTTTCATTTATATGGTAAGCCCTGTCAAGTTGGCTTGAATATACTTCTAAATAATAAATCACAATTCAGTCGGCCTCATATAACCAATTAATTATAGAATATAAATCACTGTTAGTCAGTTTCCATTGAATGCCCAACCAAGACTGAAATCCCTGAGTGACTCGGTCAACAATGAACTTTACTCAATGCCCGAATGAACTCGGTCAACACTAAATAACTCATTCTATTCACCAAATATGCTCGGTCTAAATCTAGACATTTGTGTAACATCACTACCTAAGTGTAAATACATGTGTAACATCAATGACAATACACAATTGGGTAATTGTCTTCAACAATCCCCCTCTTTGGCATTGATGGCAACACAACATGTCATAATACAAATAATTATAGAGCAACATAAATTTTTTAGTAATGTCTTTAGCTTCATTTTGATTCTCATCCAAAAAATCCCTCTGACATAAAAATCTCCCTCTTACTGTACTATAGAAAAACTCTCTCTTTTATCTTATTCTTATGTATTATAGAAAACTCTCCCTCTTTGACAACAGATGCCAAAGACACCATCTCCACAAATACCAATAGTCAGTATTATTTCACTTTATAATTGTAATGTACCTAAATGTACAAATTCATCTACAATGTGCTTTGATGTACCTACATCAACTGATAGATCTTCACTGTCGCTCGGGTTGATGCATCACTAAACCGTATTTTAGTGAGCTTTAGTTAGGGGAAGCACCCCTAGATTTCCTCTAAGATACAAGAATGCATCCTTAGGTAAAGGTTTGGTGAATATGTCTGCAACTTGTTCTTTGGTATACACATATTCCAACCTTACTTCTTTATTCTGTACCAATTCCCTAAAAAAATGATACTTTTTGCTATATGCTTGGTTTTGGTGTGCATCATAGGATTCTTTGAAATGATAATGGCACTGGTGTTGTCACAGTAGATAATAACTGATTCTTTTACTTCTTCCTTCATTCCTAACAACAACTGCTTGATCCATATGATGTGAAAAGTTCACTACTACAATGACATATTTTTCCTCTGCTGTAGACTGAGAGATACAATTCTGTTTCTTGCTAGTCCAAGACACTAACCTCTTTCCAAGAAAGAAAGCTCCACCATTGGTGCTTTTCCTTTCATCGATACTTCTAGCCCAATCAACATTAGTGAATTCCTTTAAATCAAAGTTTCCACCTTTCTTATACCATAACCCATAGTCTTCAGTACCCTTCAGATATCTCAGAATTCTTTTGATTTCCATTAGGTGATTATCTTTGGGATTAGTTGAGAATCTTGCAACAATACCAACTACCAATGCAATATCAGGTTTGGTGTGAACAACATATTGCAATTTTCCAATCATGGATTTGTAGTTGGTCTGATCTACCTCCTTTAAATCATCATCTTTAGACAATTTCTATCCAGTGCACATGGGTGTTCCAACAGGTTTGAAATATTCCATACCAAATTTCTTAAGTATCTCCTTGATATATTTTGATTGAGTAATGTAGATACCATCCTTCATTTGATGTACTTGTAATCCAACAAAGAATTTGATCTCACCAAACATAGACATCTCAAATTCTTTACTCATAGCTACAGAGAATGCTTTGCATAGGTCATCATAACTAGTGAATAATATGTCATCAAAAAATATCTCTGCTAACAATATTTTATTCTGTGGTCATTCTTTGATGTACAGAATACTGTTATCATTGGTTCTCTAAAATCCAATACTTACTAGATAGTTATGCAGTCTTTCATACCAGGCTTTGGGCGCTTGCTTCAGTCCATACAATGCTTTGTGCAGCTTTCAAAACATATTCCTTCTGCTAGGATCAACAAATCCTTCAGGTTGTTCAATATAGACTTCTTCTTCTAGGATTCCATTTAGGAATGCATATTTCACATCCATTTGATATAATTTGTATCCTTTATGTGCAACATATGCCAGAAGAGTTTTGACTCCTTCAAATCTTGCAACAGGAGCAAAAGTTTCTCCATAGTCAATACCCTCTTCTTGAGAATATCCTTTACAAACTAGTCTGGCCTTGTTTCTAGAAATTTTACCATTTTCATTCATCTTATTTCTAAAAACCCACTTGGTTCCAATCACATTCTTGTCCTTTGGCCTAGGCACAAGAGTCCAAGTTTTTTTCTTCTCAATCTACTCAATTTCTTGTTGGAGATTTACTTCTGGCAGCTAGTCGATTGTATGTTTGTCATTGATGACAACATATAATATACAACAGTGTTCAATATGTACTTATCAGAATGATTTTATCAAGCCTTGTGCGGTTATATTCATGTTGTAGACATGTTGTTTATGTTTTGTTCATACACGCAGACTCATATATGAAGATTTAGTTATGTTGTGTAATTCTGTTAAACGACAGTTACAGTTTCTAGAGTTTGTCTGTACAGATCTGACATATTGCATTGGTTCTTTAGTTGTGCCTATCTTTGGGATATGTGTGTGTATATTAAAGTTTAGTTATGAGTTGAAGATAGTTATCTAAAGGTGCCAAACATGTTTCAACAAGATTGCAATGTCAGAGTTAATTTGGTGAGGCCGACTTTGTGAAGCGTCGCGTCTATTCAGTTTATATTGTGCGGTTGTAATTATGCTTGCGTGGTTAGTTAAGCTGACAAGGATGTTATGAAGAGTTTCCTAACAAGTCCCATGATCTCATACTTTGAGGAAGATACTTATATTAGTTCATTTGTGGAACACTAAGTGTGAATGAGAAGATAAGAGACATAAAGTACAAAGCAGAATATCAGTTATGTTTCATTCATCAAGGATCTATGTGAAGAAGAAGTCAAAGATTACAATACATTGGAAATGATCAAGAAAATAGGTCTACTCTATAGTTCAACATTAGATATAGTGCACATCTGTTCTACAGAAGGTTGTATCCTTCACCATTGAAGTAGTGATCTTTTGGACAATGAGTCCTCACCCTTAACATGGTTATTTGTAAAAGACTCCTAATAGGGTCAGACCCTTAACCAAGTCACTATACTTATTGCATTATAAAGAACAACTCCTAATAGGGTTGTAAGATCTTCTAACAAGGATTATTATAAACAAGTATAGTTCATTGTGGGTGTTAATTCCCACCGGGGTTTTTACCATTTGGTTTCCCCATAACCAAATTGTGGTGTTGTCTATTGTGTTATCTAAATGTGCATTTACTTTATTGTATTCTAGAGTTAATAAAAGAAAAGAATTAAATTAGTTGATAACTGATTCACCCCCCCCTCTCAGTTATCTTTTGGGACTATTCTAACAATTGGTATCAGAGCCAAGTGCCTTGAAGAGAAAGCCTAACAACTTAAGGTAGATTAGATGGCATACTTCAGAAAAGAGTCCTAAGTTCGATGGAGAGAATTATCTGGATTGGAAGAACAAAATGATAACACATATACAGTGTGTTTGTTTTGACATCTTTGAAATAGCCACACAAGAAGTTGTTATTCCCTCTCTAAAAGACCTCTCAAGAGATGATGCTACTAGTAAACAAAAGGATACATTCACAGCTAATGCAGTTGCCAAAGAAGCCCTTATAAGTACACTATTTGACAGTGAATTCTCTGAGATCAAGAAAGTAGACAAAGCATACACAATATGGAAGTATTTAGAAGACATGTTTGAAGGAGATATCCAAGCAAAGAATGCGCGCAGGAAGACATGGAAAAAGAAATACAACAATCTTGAGATGTTACTTGAAGAGAACATTAGAGCCTACAATCAGAGGATTAATGAAGCAGTTTTTGGAATCAGAAACAATGGTGGAGAAATATCATAAGAAGACATAATGGACAAGCTAATGACTACTTTAACAATAGACTATGAGAACAAGATCAATATTCTAGATGAAGCCATGCAATTTTCAAAAGAATTTAAGAGAGAGACTCTGATCAGTAAACTCTCTACATTTGAGATATAAAGACTGAAGATTGAACCCAAAAGTCAAACAACCTTCAAAGCCTCAGTTCATGGTAAGAAACCTTTACACATTTATAGCAATATTGAGAAAGAAGAAGTTGATGAAGAACTAGAAGAAATCATTGCCATGATTGCTAAAAGAGAAAAGAAAGGCAAAGGAAAGTATGAAGGACAGTTTCCATTCAAATGTTTTTCATGCAACAAGATTGGTCACTTTGCATCCAAGTGTCCCACAAGAGTAAAGAAATTCAGATCTGATTATAAACCAAAATATAGAAAGGAATGCTATCATGCTGAAGA
>MU226740.1:10031-80940 GCA_018584345.1 Thuja plicata
GGGGGGGGGGGGTCATTAAATGACTAAGGATTACATATGTTGTATATACTTAACATTTTGTTAGTATTTTGCACATATTAGTGTTTGATACTAATGTCAAAGGGGGAGATTGATGAAATTAATTTGTCATTAGTATTCAAAAAACACTTTCAGTAAGCTTAAAATAAAAGACAGTAAAGGGAAAACTGAAGATCAGATTGACAGATCACCAAAAATGACTAAGTACAGAATGAACTGATGACACAAGGTAGTGTGTAAACCGAAAACCACAATGCAAAGATATAAAGTGGAACCCGACAGAGGAACCCAAAATGCAAGTTACAGTGTAGACTGATGAAACAGATTCAGTGCAACTGATAATAAAAATTGAAGGACAGTCAAACATGACCGAAAGACAGAACCGAAAGTCAGTTGCAGCCCGCAAAAAGTGGATCTGACTTTCACATCAGATAAAGCAAGGGTATTCTATTTATATGATATTTAATTGTTTTTAATTCCATTTCTTTAGGGACAAGAAACATTAATGTAAGTGTTTTAATCAGTCTAACTGATTTAAAACACATAGACTAGGAGATCTAGGTGCAAGTTGTAAACCTGATCTTAGAGTTAACATTGTTTTTATCATCAACTCGATGAAATCAATCCATCTATAAATAGATGATGTAATTATTCATTAGAGTGTGTGTGAAAAAGAGAGAGGAGAATAGAATGAGCACATCTATGGATTGAATTGAGAGTTTCAAGAACCAGAGCAGAAAAAGAAGAATTTGGTTAGCAAAATCAAGAATAGAGGAAACCGATAATCAGAGGTAATATTCAATCACAGTTAAAGGTGATATTATTTTGTATGTGAACTACATAGGATCTATATCAGCAATAGGAGATTTCACTTACCAGGTCAATTTGTAATTTGCTGTCATTCTAAAAAGTGAAGCAAAGTGTAAGAAATCCTTCTTGTAAGGTGGATTTAACAGTCCTTTATCAAATCTCTTAACCGAGTGCACACTTAACAATGTTGCTGAAATTTCTTAATAGAGTAGACTTTAACAGGTCTCCACTGATACTCCTAACAGGGTAGATCATCAAAAGTGATCAAAATTGTAAGCCTTAACCGGCCCCTTCCATTTTGCAGATAGTAAAGTTTTGTGGGTGCCATCCCCACCACAATTTTTACTTTCTAATAGGATTTTTCTGTGATATCATATCTTGTGTTATGTGTCAATTATGTTCATAAATGTTTCTATGAATGATTGATATGTTTATTAATGTTATGAATTGATATAACTCACACAAAGATAGTATAGATCAGAAGGAATGGATATGAAATTGATTAATAAGGTTAATTGATTAAAGAACAAGAAAAAGTTTTAGAGGTACTGATTCACCCCTCCCCTCTTAGTACTACTTCCGATTAAACCCAACATAAAGATCTCTGTACTAGTGTGCATATAGTCTAACATTTCTGACAAGATTTGGAGGAGTATTTTATTATGAGTAAAGAAAGGATTACCGGAGCTTTTTTGAATAAACAACCAGAGGAGAAATTGGAAGGTGAGCTTCCTATGTCGCCAAGAAGAGGTTGGATACAAAAAAATTAAGAAACCACTAATGCTCCCGCATCATCAAAACCTAAGAGTAAATATGAAAGTAAGTCTATTATGACACCTATTCCTGAAAGTTTAGAATCATCTTCTAGGGGTTCTGAATCAGATATGTGGTGAGACTAACTGTTGGTCTTGAAAATGTTGGCTCATACGATAATTGTGACCAAGTGATACAATGTAAAGTAATTATTTGTATGATGAAATACTCATATTACAATATAAAACACAAGTATGTATGATGAGATGCTCTCCAAGATGATAAGATGCTAAACTAGATAGTTTTTCATTTGTTCTTTGAGAAAATTTTGGACAAGTCTAAATGTTCTTAGGCAATTTTGACAATGTTTGAGTGTGTTTTTGTAGATTTTTTTAGGGTTCCAAGTGTTAATAAAACACATCAAGAACACAAGTATGAGGAAATCAAGCACATTTTATCCCTAAAGATAATTTGGCATAGTGTAAAAACCCTCACTCGTAGACTTAGGCACACTTCAAGAGCTAATCAGAATATGACCACTGCCAACCACACAATGTGTTAGGATTAAGTAATACTGAGAGGGGGGTGAATCAGTATTAGAATAATTTAAACTTAAAATTATCAAATTCCAACTTAACCAAATAAATGTTGAAATGAAAAGAACATAAACACAAAGTACACAACTCATAACACCATGATTTTGTTATCGAGGAAACCCTGGCCAAGCGAATACCTCGGTGGGGATGGTACCCACAAATATGCACTAAAGGTATTGTGTCCCTATTAGGATACCTAGCCCTATTAGGAACTGAGTATTACATTAGTACATTTCCCTGTTAGAGGAACACAAAACCCTGTTAGGAGTATACACTGAGCACACTACTCTTACAATAAAAATATGTCTCTGTTATAATATTTTATTAGAAATGGACTTATACAAGCATCTGTTATGCATAAGTAGTTCCAATTTTAGTTTGCATCACCTTTTATCAGATTACAACATCACAATTCATGCATTTATTTGGTCATGTCCATCTCATACTTCGCTTCTCAAAATCTCTTCATATATATACTTTATCACATACCCAGTCGGCTCTCAGATACATTACAAAACGTGATCAAAACTTAAATAAAAAGTTGGCTATCATACATTATCAAAGTAAGGGTAATTCCAAATCCAAATCCAACTTAGCACGTTTGGATTCCATGTTATACTCCCTCAATCATCATGACTGTTCAACTTCTCTGTCTCACTACTTCATTGTCTTCACATGACTTCAATCATCTTTATCTTTCATCTTTGAACTCTAAAACTCAAGAGACATTAACTAAAGGTCTACTACATCTAAAAATGTCTTCCTCTAAGCTTGCATGACTTCATTCAATGTACACAGTGTTTGTTTCCCAAAACTATACTCATGTATCTAGTAAACTGCTTCCTGGACTTGGTCATTTTACAAAACCTTGACTCCAAAATTGTGTTCCTCTTCAAGCGACCATACATAACTGTAGTGTTTCCATAAATGAAAAACCTTATACACTCTTGAATGATCCACTTTCCAACACAATGGATTAACAATTTCGTATTAGTTGACTCCAAATACTCAGGAAGGAACGATATGGTGAGTGTCTTGGGGAGGTTACTATTCTCCTTTCACTTGGATGATCACACTTTCGAAGGTGAACTGGGTAGCTTCTACACTAAAGTGTCTAGTTTGGGAATTTATTCAAATACACCCTTCATAGTCACACAAGCATGATTGAGGCCTATAGCCTATGAAGAAATACACCCGTCTTCTGAGATTTTAATCTCAAAGAAGTATTTGATTATAGTGGGTTGGAAGAGGCTGGATTTGCCTTGTTCCCACTTGGGTCATCCTTGGGAGATTTTTTCCTCAACCAAAAGGCCCTCTAAAGGTAACATAATAAATGAAATGGATAGGCAACTTAGCAGTCTATATTTCTAATTTTCCACTAGGTAAAAGAGCATAATCTCGTATCCATGTTGTTTTCTCCCAAGCACATCAAGTAATCTGTTCATTCCTAAGTATTTTTCTAAGTGAGAAATCAATGATTCTAGGTTTCTAATTGTCTAGATAGACAAGAGAATACTCCCCTATCAATGAATTGAACCCTACAAAGGACTTTGATTAAGTGTGCCTAAGAAAATCAATTATTGCAAATATAAAGTTTAGTTGTAATATCCAAGGCAACTTGCAAGTAATTCATTAGTGGTTGGATTGATTTTCTTCAACAAGTTGTCCTACAATCACAAATGAGTTAGTAGTTTCACAAAGATTGTTTGAAATAGTGGCCCTTGATAAGAGAAATCTTCTTCAAATTGACCTGCAATTACTAGTTAGCCTGCCAAATAGATCAACTAGAAAGCCAACAAGACAAGATTAGTAGTTAGAAACCAAAAATCAAGTCCCTAAAACCCTAAAAATTGCTCTCTATTTCTTGTACAATAAAACATAAATAACCTATTTCACCATATGGTCATATGAAATTTATCAGCAAGTGAAATGATAGAACCCTAAAGGTAGTCAATCGTACGATAATTATCACTACATGAAATGATAAAACTCAACAAACCATAATATAATATGAGCATTCACATAGTACAAAATGATGAACCAGTTTCACCATAATATCGTAAGACAATCTACACCATTTCGTACGATTTTCTATGGACCTTCAAAAATCATGAAAAATATTAAGCATAAAGTGAGGTCGAAATCTGAATTTGAGCCCCACAGTGGGCACTAGAAATGTGTATGTGGAAAGTTATTAGAACTTGTAGTATAAAAAGTTCAATAAATCCTTACATCCATGGGCTTATAGCATGATAATAAATCAAAGTAACAAAGCAAAACCCATTAAAACCGATTTATTTCTTCCTAAATGAAGTGAGTATGGTTTTTTTTTTCTCAGATTCAACATGTAGACCAGTGACTAGACTACTTAAAAATAGAAGATTCATTATGAGTATGATGCAATGATTGCATTCTTTACTCCAAAATCTTGCTAAAATAATGAAAACTAAGATAGAGATTGACAAATCTAAGCTAAGAATACAACTAAGAGTTATTATCCATCATGCTAAAAGAGATGCAAGTAATCTAAGAAAGGAAATACTATGCATATTAAGATTCCTACAATGCACAATAAATCCTAGGTGAAATTTAGCATTATGATGTTACTATGAAAATTGTGCATATGAAATGAGCTTGAGAAGCTTGATTTTATAGAAATTCCAAGGGAACGAGCGGTCTAGATTCAAACTCGGTGAGAGGTTCAGATTCTTTCTCCCTCAATCTATGTGAGCTTAATCCAAATGATTAGTCATTGATTGGTCAAAGTTGTGCTTGTTTGGTTGTGGATGAAACGAAATAGAAAATTTCCCCTTTTTAAATCCCCTTTTAACTAGGAATTGATGCATACACATGTGTTGAATGGGTTCACTTAATTAAAAGTGTTAGAACTTTTAATTAAATAACTTGATTTAACATTTTAATAGCCTTGATGATAGGATTTTAGATTTATTTGATGAGAGAGAGAGAGAGAGAGAGAGAGAGAGAGAGAGAGAGAGAGAGAGAGAGAGCATACTAACTTTCCTATACGTTGCGTGTATGAGAAATAATGAGTACCTATTTTATACCTTACTTGATTCAAATGGATGGTAAAAAAATGTTGATGCCTAAAGATGATCATAGGTTAATGATGTGTTAGATTGTCTCAAGATCTTTCCTATACTTTTTGAATGGATTCAAATGGAGTCAATCAGACTCAGTATGTGGGAGTTATGGCTTCAAGAGCAAAGCCTATTTTAGTTTCTTCAAAACCCGATCGGATTATGGAGAATAAAATACATAAGTTTTACTTCTTCAAAACCTGATCGGGTTTTGAAGTACTTTTTTCTTTTCATAACCCGATCGGGTATTTGAAATTTAGAAACCCGGTTGGGTTATGGCTTGGGAAGAGCTTTGGAAAAAAACCCAAAGGCTTGGAGGCTCATTTTCCCTCCATTTTTGTTCTTTTAGACATTTTTTCATCTTGTAAGATGAATTCTTGACTTTATCTTCATCAGGTTTGCAATTTGTCAACTGGGTAGCTTTATGATTTTCACCATAATCTCATACGTCTTCTTAGATTTATAACCATATAAATTTTTCTATTGTTGGACAACATTAACATAGTAAACTTTAATTTTCTTTACCAATGTCTTGATTGTCCTCAGAGACATATGTCTACCATTTTTTTAATAAATTTTGATGTACTTAATCAAATTAAAAATAAATTACATATTATTGTTCTACACTTGATTCTATACACTTTTTTAAAAAAAAGTTATCATTTTCAATTATTTTGATGCAAGTTATGCCCAACGCACGAACAAGTACCAAAATTTTCAGGATGCGATCACTTCAAAAAATCACAGAAAAAAACACTCATAGAAAAATTACAAAAAAATACACAACTTATAGATCTCACTCTTACCTATAATCCTACCAAAGGGATTTAAAAAATACTGAATATAACTAGTACCACACACAGAAATAGCTATGTTATGTTTTTCCAAAAAAATTAGGAACATGTTTTTGTGCTTGCGAGGTTTGACCCTCTTAATCTTATTAGTTTTTAAAAAACATTAGTGTTTTAGAAACTAGATTTAGAGCACTACAATTTTAATTTTTTACATATCTTCTTATTTTGAGTGCATGACCGTCAAACGCCTATTCCAAGTTCAGGTTTACTCGATTTCAGAAAAAATGTGTCCACTTATACCCCCCTTTTTGGTCCACAACTTGGTGCACATACCCAAATCTTGTTCTTCAGCTTGTTTGATTAGGACTATATGAAATCTTCTTCACTAGTATTCTCTTCAGCATCTTCTTCTCTATTCACCCACCTAATTCATAATTAATTATCTTGTCTCTCTTATAGACATGATTTCACCATTTCTAGGTATTTGTCTTTCTTGTTCTTAACGTGGTCTGGAAATCTCACCATTCTTTCTTTAAAGCTTGCTTTATTTTTATCCCGTAGATTTCTCTTTGACGACTGGAATAAAATAGCTTTAAAACTCTCTCTTATCTCTGGATTTTAACTTGTCGATGAAAATAATGTGATCAACCAGTTAACTCTATATTTAGCTCTTTCTAGCTAAGTCTTTTTTCATTTCTGAACTTCATTTCTTTTCGGTGTTCAACTCCTTGTTAGCTCGGTCTTGAATTCAGTTGTCCTCGGGCATCTCTGTCTGTCAGGGTTGTCTGTTCGTTGGGGTTTTCTATCCATCGGGAAAAAATGTGACTTTTATTTACGCTTGGGTGTCACTATGGTTATGCTCGTTGGTAATTCTTTCTCGGGTTTCTTGCTCGGGTATCACTGTGACTCTTCTCTCGGGTTTCTCTATCTGTCGTGTGCACTGTCCGTTGGTTTTTGTTGTCACTTGGTGAATAGTGAAATTTTATGCATTACTGATAGCATAACCTTTATTTCTTTGGTTCTTTGAAGTTTTTGACAATATGTATATAACCAATCAGATTATATCAAGTTGACATTAATGACAATACAATACATTAACTGATTTAATGTCTTGCATTAACTTTTTGCAGCTCAGTGATCATCAACTTAACATCTTCAAACATTCAATCAGTTATAGTTCATCAAAAGATTTATTAATTATGCAAACATGGTTGATTGAATTTTTTCACATAATTAGGCCTAGTATTTGAATGCCTTTGATTAGGTTTTTAGGCCAATTAATCAAGATTAGGGGCTCTTAGTTTACTAGACCAATTTTAGGTGATTACAAGTATACTATTGTTGCAAATGGGATGAAAAAAGTATTGTTACCTTTGATTGAAAATCCTAAGAATGATAATTGTACTAGTGTTAGGTTTTGTTTGGTTGAAGGAAGGAAATTCTT
Organism: Thuja plicata; assembly: GCA_018584345.1. Taxonomy (NCBI): domain Eukaryota; kingdom Viridiplantae; phylum Streptophyta; class Pinopsida; order Cupressales; family Cupressaceae; genus Thuja; species Thuja plicata. The sequence continues at coordinate 17,545 of MU226740.1, forward strand.
GGATGACTTGAAGAGTGAAAATATGTGTTATGCATTGATCCCTAAGAAGTATAATTTGGGAACAGAAAAAAAACCTAAGGAAATAAAGAATTTGTTAATTGACCACGAGGACATAATTTTAGATAATGTAATTGATGGATTGCCATGTGTGAGAACTATTAATCATTGCATGGATCTAATTCCTGGATAAATTTTTCCTAATAAAGTAGCACATCAGATGACAACATCAGAGAATGAGGAGTTGTTCATAAAAGTGCAAGAGTTGTTGAAGAAACGATTGATTAGAGAGAGGTTGAGTCCTTGTGCACTACCTATTGTATTCAGACAAAATAAGAATGGAGAATTGAGAATGTCCACTGATTCTAGAGCTATTAATAGGATCACTATGAAATATAGATTCCCTTTGCCTATGATGGATGATGTAATGAATTGTTTGAGTGGAGCCATATATTTTACAAAGATAGATTTGAAGAGTGGATAACATCAGATCATAATTAGAGAAGGATATGAGTGAAAGACTCCATTTAAGACAAATGAATAATTGTATGAGTGGTTGGTGATGCCTTTTGGATTGACTAATGCACTGAGTACTTTCATGCGATTGATGAATGAATTATTAAAGAAATTCTTGGGTAAGTTTGTGATTGTTTATCTCGATGACATTCTGATTTTTAGTAAGAGAAAGGAAGATCATTTGTTGCATCTGAGACAAGTTTTTAAGAGATTGAGGGAAGATAAATTATTGATCAACATAAAAAAGTGTTCTTTCATGAGGAAAGAGATAGTGTATTTATGTTTTGTGATATTGGTAGAAGGATTGAAAATGGACCCTGAGAAAGTGAAAGCAATTGTGGAATGGACTAAACTTGAGAGTGTTGGATAAGTCATATCATTTCATGGATTAGATAGTTTCTACTTAAAGTTCATAAGGAATTTAAATTAAATTTTTAATCCTATGACTAAGACAATGAGAGGAGATAGAAAGGAATTCAAGTGGACACATGGAGTAGATAAGAGTTTTGAGTTGTTAAAACAAAAGGTGATTGAAAAACCTATGTTAGCCTTACCAGATTTCAATAAAGTTTTTCAAGTGGAATGTGATGCAAGTGGAAATTAAATTGGAGTAGTTTTAAGTCAAGAAGGAAGACCTATTGCTTACTTCTGTGAAAATTTTTATGATTCTAAGAGAAGATATTCAGTTTATGATTCTAAGAGAAGATATTTAGTTTATGATCAAGAATTATATGCCATAGTTCAAGCTTTGAAGAAATGGAGAAATTTTTTGTTTCCTAAGGAGTTTTTTTTGTATAATAATCATCAAGAATTACAATATTTGAATAGTCAAGGTAGGTTGAATCAGAGACATATGAGATGGGTTGAATTTTTGCAGAGTTTTGTGTTGAAACTGTAGACACTTAAAAATGGTTCAAGCCTGCTAGTGTGTTTTAACATTTTTAGCATTACAATTGAAATGTTGTCTTGCGACCTAATTATTCCTCTATATTGCACATATGATCTTTATTATATGACAACATTGTGTCTTTCTTCGATGATTGAATATTGCAAAATTGTTCAATTATTTACTAATATTTCTACTCTCTTTATAAAATCGATCATTTTCCTAATCAATTCTGATCAATCCTAAACCAATCCTATTCGACCCAAAACCAATCCTATTCAATCCTAAACCATTTCAAATCATCTTAAATCAATTAAAACCTATTCTATTCTATTCCTAATCATTTTTAGGATGGTTTGGACTCGTTCCAACCATTCTGAGGCATTGTCCAAGATCATCGATGCCTAATTAACCCAATTTCCAAATCGATCAAAACCCTATTCCAAATTCAATCAATCTTGTCGTCATTTTAGGAGCATTTTCGAAGTTCATCAATTCTTCGTATCCCTTTAATCAACTATTTGATAACATTGTCAAAGTTCATCGATGTTATCGTTATCAATCTATCATTATCAATTCAATAGTATTGAAGATCATCAATACTATTTTTGATCATTATTATTTCGGGAACATTGTCCAAGTTCATCAATGTTTCCCCATTTCTATTTCAATCCTATGGCATCATCAAAGTTCATTGGCACTATTCAATCATTTCCAAACATCATTATTTGGGCGCATTGTCAAAGCTCATCGATGCCCCGTGATTTCCTAAACTATTCCAGAATCCCTAGAATTGATCCTAATCCTTATCAATATCATCAAAATAATTTCAATTGTACAATAACACCTTCAATTTGATCGATAATCCACTAATCTATCCTCTTGGGATGAATAACCTATGGTTTATCCCTATGTCCTAATTGAATAAATAAATTGACTTTATTTATTCCCCTTTTCCTAAGTCTTCACAATTAGATAATTAATTGCCTAATTCCAATTTATGGGATTTTATAATTTCATAAATACTAATTTAGATTTGTGAGGAATATTTATTTATTAATTGATTAAATTATCCTAATCTCACCTAATTGTCATATCCCTTAATTGAGGATTCACATCCCTATTAAGGTCCTTCTTCAATATCTTCAATATCCCTTCATTCATTTTACCCCTAATCGTGCTTCCAAGAATCCTACCTTCTTTTCCCTTTATTATGCATTGATTCTATGTAATCTTCACCTAATTGCCTCTCATTTTCTATAAATTGAGATGCATTCTTCTCATTCAAGGTTAGAACCACTATCTCCTAGTATTCTCACTATCAATTGTGCTTTCAAGTTCTTTGTGCAATTGTGTTATTGTCAAAGAGCAACATAATCTACCTTTATGGAGAATAAAGGAGGACATTTGAGCATCATTTAAAGGGAGTTCTTATGTTTTATTGCATATTGTTTGTGAATTCCTATTTCAATGGCTCTAATGTTAGATTAGATAGGTTAGCATATTGTTTAGGGTTTGTGGTTACCTAGATATGCTTTTTATGCCCTTTTTTGGTCTTACATTTGGTGAACCCGACGTGAAACATGCCTAACTGATAATTTTTTTTATTTTTGTGCATTTTGCAGGTTCTAGAAGAGTGTTGCGCAGGTGGTCACTGATTCTGCGTAGGTGGTCACTAATTTTGCGCAAGTGGTCACTGATTCTGCGCAAGTGGTTAAGTCATGCGTAGTTGGTTGCAAGTCCTACGTAGTTGGGACCCTGAACTATGCACTTGGCACCCAAATCTACGTAGTTGATTTCTTAGCTATGCAGTTGGTCAAATAGGATTAATGTTTAGGGTTTAGGATTAGTATTTGCAAGTTTAGGAAGCACTTCTATATTTCATGCTTTCTTTTTTGGTTTTCATCTGTTATAAGGTTAAAATGGATCCTAAACAATGCAAATGAACCCAAAATTGGTTAATGAGCCTCACATTTCAATTTTCAAGCCTAAAATGAACTTTCACATCTGATTTGGGCTCTTAAAATGAACTTCTCCTAGTTTAGGGTTACATGCAATCAACATTTTTCTGATTTCAATCAAAGTCACAATCAAGCCTAACTAGGGGTTCAAATGACATACATTATGAAAAATAAAGTTTCTTAAGTTGATAAGGAACCTAAAATGAACATGCACACCTGATTTGGGAAGATAAAATGAACTTTGAACTAGTTTAGGATCAAATGCAGATTTCTTCTTTAAGGTGTTCCAAAATCAGTTTAATACACACAAAGGCTAATTAGGGTTTCAAAAGTGATCTTAATCTTTTTAAATCAATCATAAATGGTATAAGGAATGAAACCTAGTTGTATTTATGATAGTCTTACATGCTTAGATGTGGAAAAGACCTCTGATTTTGAAAGTTCTTATCACTTTTTAAGCTTCTGATCAGTTGCTGCGCACTTGGTTGCAGGTCATGCGCATGTGGTCAAAAGCTGCACATTTGGTAGCCTATTTCTGTGTAGGTGGTACCCTGGTTTTGCATTGGTGGTACCTTGGTTCTATGTAGGTGGTAGCTTGTTCCTACATAGGTGGTAAAATTGATGTTTTTCATGCAAGTTTCTAATTTTCTGCATTCCTAAATCTGTTTCTGCACTTAGTATACTGGATTTCTGTGTTACTGATTATTTGTGTAGCATTTTGGAAATCATGGGATGAATAATGAATCATAAAAAATACTAACGATTTTGATGCAAGAGGTTTGTGTTGGGATTAATGGGAATTAGTACTGAGAGGGGAGGGGTGAATCAGTACCTCTAAAACTTTTAACACTTTTCACCTTTCATCATTAGTAAATAATCATTATTGTATTACTGACCATATCTGATGTTATTTCTTATGTATGTAGTATTAATTCATAATCTTTAATTTTTTGCAACATTCATGAAAGTAATAAACACATAACACAAGATATGATATCGCAAAAAACTCCTGTTAGGAAGCAAAAATTGCAGTGGGGATGGCACCCACAAAACTTCACTATCTGTAGAATGGAAGGGAGTCGGTAAAGGCTTACAATTGATCACTTCTAATGATCTACCCTGTTAAGAGTATTAAAGTGGAGACTTGTTAAGATCTACTCTGTTAAGATCTTTTAGAAACACTAATGAAGTGTGCACTCGGTTAAGAGATTTACAACAGGACTGTTAGGTCCACCTTTCTTGAAAGGATTTATTAAGTGTACTACACTTGTTAGAATGGTTACAATATGTTTGACCTGACTGTATGCAATCTATAATTTTTTATCATAGATCCATTAAAGTTCTCATAATATGAATATCACCTATAGTGACTGATTAATACCTTTTCCTGCTCGTCGGTAGCCTGTGTTCTTGTTCTTGAAACTGAATTGATCCTTTTCTGTCCGTCTGCATGAATTCTCTTGTCTGATCCTTATATTCTCTCAGTGGATACAATCATCATCAAACAACATGTTCACAATAGATTAAGCATCTATTTATACAAGTATTTGATCTATTTTAGAATCATGCATTACAATGTTAACTCTAGATCCAAGGTATACAACTTGACCTTGATCCTTTAGTTTGCATGTTTTAAAATAGTTGAATTGATTAAAACAATAATAATTACATTTCTTTCTCCGCACATAATGGATTTAAAACAAATCATGAAGCTAAATATAAAACTTCAGTGATTTATCTGACGTGGAAAGTCAGTTCCACTTTTTGCGGGATGTAATTGACTGTCGGTGTTCCTTTATTGCACTGATTGTCAAGTTCCCTTCATCTATCGGGTTCCTCTCTTTGCTATTTTTTCGGGTTGGACTGTTGGTTATTCGTCGGGTTCCTTTGTCCTTTTTTTCATCGGGTAACACTGAATAGTATTTTTTGGGATGCTTTGTACTTGGCAGTATTGGGTAACCTTGGCGTTGGGTAGTGTTGTGCCCTGTTTGTCAGTGTAGTGTAAACCGATGGTGTAGATCATGTTTTTTCTTGCATATACTAATGGAAAAATATATTGTCATCAATCTCCCCCTTTGACATTAGTATAAAAAATTGATATGTGCATAATACTAAAGTGTTTAGTATATACACCATGTATATATCCTTTCCATTATATGACCCCCCCTAACTGTATGCATCAGCTTTCAAATGACTGACTGTACAAATCATTTCATTCTTCAAATCCCCTTTTATTGTTGACTATACATATCATTTCCCCCTTTATTTGATACTCATGACAAAAATGTACAACTTATAAGTTGTCAAAAATGTGACAAAAATGTGTAACTTACAATGTGTTGAGAATATGTGAGTGGGTTTTCTTGATATCTTCGAGCAATTTCTCCCATTTTTCTTTCAGGAGTTTTAGTGCCATGTTCTCTAGCTCTATTCTTGCATGCATATCATAAATGTTGTCTAGGATAGACATTTGTGGGGTGGCAATTAGTGTTCTTGCCTCTGTCATATGTTGTTGCAGTAATGAAAGTGTCGGTAAGAGTTGAGCTTGAAGCTCATTTACCTCATCTCTAAACTTTGTTTCTGCAATCTAGATGTCTTGTCTCAGCTTCCGTGCTTGCTTTAGCTTCTCATTGTGCAATTTGATTGCCTCTTCACTATTCATGAGACTTTGTGCACTTGTCTGAAGATCAACATCTATTTGTGCTATCTTCTCTGTATACTCCTTGGTGAGTTGATCAAGCGTGCATAATTTTTTTCAAGGTAATAGCTTCTGAGATTATTGGATCTATTGTGCTAACTAGTTCAGAAAGCTTTACCTTTTGCAATGTCACTTCTTGTCTTATCTTCTCAGCTAACTTGAACTCATATTTCTGTCAAGTCTATCTTCCATGGCCTTCTCAGCATCTATGTTTTGAGATGTGATTGCTTCTATGAGAACCACTAATTGATCAAGCATTGGGGCTGTTTGATCAACATCTACATTAGGTACAATTTGTTGAAGTATTCCTCGTGCAACTTCTAGTACCTTTTCCTCTTTGGTGGCTTTTCTCAACTTACATCATGTAAATTATTTATTCCATTTGTCTACACTTTTGTTCCACTTTGCAACTTCAAATGATTACATCTTTAAATACAATTCCTCAACTCATCTCAACTAGGTCAGCCAGGGACCTAATTACAAATAAATAATAAATTAAAATTCAATCCTTGATGTACTCCATTGAATATTATCCAAGACATTACAATGATATATATCATCAACCTCGAACACGCTCAGAACCACCAATCATGCTGTAAACATTCGCAACATGTTACATCATCAAGTTGGCTAAGACCAAATTAATAACACTGACACATTACATAAAAATCATGCAACCCAATCACTTCAACAAATTTGAGCCAACAACACAATAAAAAACAATCAAGAAACATCAACAAGCAATGTTAAGTACCTTAGAAACCTTAGCATAACCATGAACTCAGTATTCAAATCCATCTCTACACTCTTCATCAACAACAATATTTGCAACCTTTGTTACTCAAGAAAATAGATTTCTAGTATCCAAATCATGAAGCACTCAAGTTGAGGACATATATGCATGTCAAAAACTCACTACTACGTTAGCAAAAAACAACTCTTCAACACTGATCCATACCAATCTAAAAATTGAAACTATGTCTTTTCCTAAACAACAAAAATACCAGTCTCTGATAAATTAGTCATAACTCTCTCAAATCACCACTCTAACTTTTGTGAACCGATATGCATCAGCTATTGACATCTCAGAACACAACTGTACAATCCCAACTATATATCTTCTGTGTAGTATTTGTACCGAACAATTTAACCTCACTGAACATACTAGGAACATTGTCTTCAACAATAGAAGCATGTTGACATCAATGAAAAAACATTAATGCCAACATATATATGCACAATCTAAACAACATCTCAGCAACATCGAACAGATATTTTGTGTCATCATTAGAGGTTGTGATGAGTTATCTTTGGGCCCTATTATGTTTCAATATGATTTGAACTATGAAAATTTATTTAAAAGTTGTCTTTTTAGGTCGACTAGTAATGTGTTACAGGTTTCATCTACAAGTTATCTTTTTGTTGACTTGGGAAGATTTGTGCCAATATATTTAATGTTTGGGGCTACATAGACATGTAATATTTTTTTTAGGTCCACTTTATCTCTTGGTTTAGACCACTTTCAATGCAATATATATTTGAGGCTGATTTATTGGGGTCATTACTTGTCTTCTATTTTGATGTTTTCCTTATTTATGGAGTATATTATAGAAGATAAAATCAGCTACAAATGTGTAGATTAGGAGAGATGTGAGATTAAGGTATAAAATTATGTGTGGTGGAAGTTTGGAGTCAAATCACTTAATAGTTTCTTGAGCTAGAATTTCAAGAGAACCCTACATTCGAAAGAGACTACTAAAAGTTGTGGGTTGAAGGCTTATTCATTATAATTCATATTTTTATGTACCCTACACCGAGATAGTGAGTCTCCTATGTAGCTCCTTCATTGTATATTTCTCTTAGATAGTGATTCTTTGTAGCAAGTCATTCCAGGGAGTAGTGTGCTTCCTTAGGAAGCGAGCGTTAAAAATTTGTAATACTTATTCATATATTGTGAGATTTTTCACTGTTCTTTTTCCCGTTTTAGGTTTTTCAATATAAATCTAGTGTTATCATGTAGATTGGTGTAAACTGATTTATATTTCATTGTTTCTGATCAATTTAAAGGTTTTATAATTGAATTAAGAGTTTAAGTTTTTAAGGAGATTGATTCACCATGTCCCCTCTCATTCTATGATTGTGTTCAACAATTCATTTAATATTTTCTAAATAGGCCTTTATCATTTTTCATTGAGCATTTAATGTTTGTATCAAGTGTAGTTGTGCATATCTCATCATTCCTTGTCTATATATTCAAGGTGTGTATAAATTGCATTATGTCACAATCATTTCTCTATATTCATACAAAATAATGTTTCAACAATGTATTAAAGAAGGTATCTTTCTTATTTGATCCTTTAAATTATGTAGCTTCATTATGGGTTTATTAGCATCTCAACATAGTATCAAAGCTATGGCCTTGTAAACCTCTTCTAGTATCAAAGAGTTGAGATATTTCAAGATGTGATATTTCATGTCAAGTTGATTTTGGATAGTGTTGGAGGGAACTTAATCTTATCATTAAGTCTAAGGCATTGAAGAAAGAAAGGATTGGATTTTGTTTCATCCAAATCCAACTATTTTTGTTAACGTCTTCAGGTTTGCAAGTTTGGCGAGTTGTTAATTCTAGGATGTAGTTATTTTTTTTGGAGAAAATCAAGATAAATTTTATCCTTCTATTGGATCTAAAAGGCCCATAATCCATAGAAACACACATCAATTTTTCAAAAATTGGAACTTTTTTCTCAAGCACTCGATTTTTTCTCACCTACTTCCATAATTTATAGATCTATAGAATTGTACAGATTTTGTACCAAATTGTATGGATAGGTGGAGAAACAAACTGGCCTCCTCAGGATAATTTGTGAAAAATCAACATATATAAATATTTTGTGGAAAAATTCTTTGCACTTTTGAGCAATTATTAACCTTATCCTTTTATTCTTCTAGATATATGAGAACATATATTTGGTTCTATAATTTTTAATATAATAAAATTACTTTTACACAAGTTGGAGGTGAACCTCATATTGGTTAGAGCACTTGATTTTACCATGGGAAGCTCCATATTACCTTTTATGGGGCTGCATATCTTATTATGATGGAATCCAGAGTCCATAGTTTGACAAAATTTGAGATCACATATTGTTGATAGTTTCTAAATCGCTGTCTGATGTACTCACTTGGTCAACCCCCTTCATGAAGAACCTTCACTTCTCTATCCATAAACTTATTCATGGTGCACACCATAGCTGGAGCCTTCACCAAGATGTTGGTTTACTGAGTGATAGAGATACTCCAAGGTATGCTTGCACACACACTTTATCTAGGACTCCACTTGTCCTGGTCTTCTATAGATCATAAAATCACTCCTAGGACCTTACTAGTATTTTCTCTCCTGGCCTAATACTACCATAACTCAACTCTATGAGTTGGTCTTCTTGTGCTTCACCTTGGGGAATAACTATCATTAAGGGTACTTCAACTCTTCACTCCTCCTTGGATGAATCCAAGTGCAAATTCACCATAACATATTCACAAGTGCTACAGTGGGTGTATCCATCACTAAAAAAACTATTTTAATTCCATATGAATCCATTAGAATGGACCATCAATTCTTTCTCAATCGAGTTCAAGATTGACTATTTTGGCCTAATAGGCCTAATTGGTCTACTAGCCCTAAACAGGGTATTTTTCCCAGTTTACTCTCAAAAATTACAAACAACCCTAAAAAATAACTTAACATTAAGATACACTTTATAAGGACCTTTAGGATTTTTGTGGTCTTAGGCTCCTAAGTCATCCGTACAATGGAATCCTGAAATGTAGGGCAAATAGGGCTAATTGGGCTTAAATTGTGCAGTCCTCTGATTTCTACCTAGAAATATACCTAAATGGATTTTCCAATGCCTAATATCACTTTTAGGTGTCTGTAGGACCTCTACCTCTGTAAAACCACACTTGGTTCTAAGCTCTCACTCTTTCCCCTGCAATTGCACTTCACTTTCTATTTGTTATGCACCTAGCTAGACAATCTGATCTTTCCTAAGGAATGATGCCAAAAATAGAAATATTGCTCTTATTAGCTCCTCCTTCCACAAAAAAAAGTTTCAATGTCTCCCCTAACATATTCCTTAGGGTTGTGATGATTTTCATGGTGGAGAAGTATGGGGGAGCCATAAAACCAAAAACTGCCTAAACTACACCAACAACTAGACTATCTACAAAATCATTTCAAAACCTACTCTAATGAATTCAAAACCACTACAATACTAAACATAAAGTGATTATAAGTATTTATAATACATATAACCAACACTAACTTTCACACTTCAATCCATAAAATAACTCTGAAACACAATGCAAGTCGACTGTCACTGTAAACCAGAACTCTGAGCTTTCATTCACTTTCAAAAATTACATTCCTTCTCTCCATACCTTGGGAAATGAGATCCTTTTTGTTTTAATATGGCATACCCATTATTATAGGGAATTATGGAAACCACCCATGTTGTTACCTTGAAAGGAATCAAATTCTACAATGTTGTCATGCAACATTAAAAAATGCACAAATGTTGTCAAGCAACATTGTGACAACTTTACATCTTTTTGCATAATTATTGCTAAGGGTCTCTAATAAAACTAGAATGGTGTAGAAACATATTAGGAACCATTTTAGGCATAATTATAACCCTTCCCATTCCTTAAAGGCTTATAGACATATTTAAACCCATTTTCCCATCTTAGGCCTAATCTAGCACTATCAACTAGGAAAGCATTAAACATCTAGGTTGCATTGAGCCTAGTCTAATCTACCCTAGGAAAACAAAAGAAAGACATTATAAGGTCAAATTAAACACTACTGACTTGGCTAAGGTCAATACAAGCCAAAATTTTAACTAGTCTTAGGGATTTTCCTAGGTGCTCCTGCACCATCCTCCCCAAATGAAAAGACTTCAATCCATCCTTGGATTGAGTAAGTTGGAATCCAATCCCAACTTGTTGAATTCAGTCTCCTTGATCCAAGTTTCCTCTACATCTCCTTGTCCATGCCATTTAATAAAATTCTCATAATTATTTCTTTTTCTGATATTCTTGTAGGCCTTGGATTCAAGTATATTTTATGCCTTCTTAGGTGGAGTAGGGGTCAAGTTCAGGTCTTCTACCTCTTTTATGACCTCTATAAGGATATGGTCTGGATCTGGTATTGGTCCTTAGTATAAGACCAAATATGCCACATTGAACACAAGAGATAAACCACTGTCCTCTGGTAGTTCCACTTTATATGCATTGGTGCCATATTTGGCCAGAATTGTACATGGGCCAATTCTTCTCATCTGTAGCTTATGAGGCACTCCTTTCTACAATATTTCCTTATTTAAATGGACCATTACTAGATCCCCCACTTGGAATTGGACATCCATTTTTCTTTCATCCACCTTGTTCTTTATCTTGTCTATATTCTTAGTCAATGTCTTTCTCACTGTCTCATGCACTTCTTGCATAGAATATGCAAAATCTTCTGCATAGCCACTACCCTTGGCTCCATCCTTCAGTTCTCTGAGTTCAAATATCCCCCTGGGTGTATTCTATAAACTATTTCAAAGGGGTTTATCCCTGTAGTTTTGTTGACAGTGTCATTATAGGCATACTCTGCCTGTCCACTCAACCAATCCTAATCCTAAATCTTCTTCTTCAACAATTCAAATCCATGGTTAGCTTTCTCATTCCAAAAAAATTTGGTTTTCATCCCTCCTTTGATAGTATCTAACATACGAGCACAACTAGTACTGAATTTATTAATAAAATTCCTATAGTATTGGGTTAACTCATGAAAACTTCCCACCTTTGTTGCAGTCCTTGGAGTAGGCAAGTTGAGAATGACTTCCACTTTTCTTGGATCTATCTTTAAATTCCTTGGGACAACACTAACCCAAGGTATAATAGCTCCTATTAGGAAAAGTCCCAAGAGATAACTGAGAGGGGGGGGGGGGGGGGAATCAGTTATCTACTAGTTTTAATTAGNGGGGGGGGGGGGGGGGGGGGTGAATCAGTTATCTACTAGTTTTAATTAGTCCAATTAAGTACAGAATAACATTAAGCATTGTTAGAGATTTGCTTATGTGCAAATAGTCGACTGTATGTTTGTCATTGATGACAACATATAGTATACAGCAGTGAACTATATTTTGTTTTTAGTATGGATACATGGAAGCCTTGCATGGTTATTTTTATGTTTCAGACATAGTTACTACACCATGTACATAAACGCAGATTCAGATGTTTAGTAACAGTTGAGTTATGTTACTCTGTTTACCAACCACAGTTTTAGAAGACTATTTTCAGGAAGCCGACAGTAATTTCATTGATTCTTCAGCTGTGCCTATCTATGGGATATGCGTGTTCAGAATGATGTTTAGTTATGAGTGAAATAAAATTAACCAAAGGCGCTAATCATGTTTCATTTGAAGCATGACGTTTGGGTAATTTTGGTGGAGCTGACTATGTGAAGTGATGTGTCTATTCAGTTTGAGTTGTGCGGTTCTAATTATGTTGTGTGATTGATTTGGCCAACTAAAGAAGTATTAAAGGGATTCCTAAATCCAAAAAAGATCATATCCTTTGGAGAAGATACTTATAGTAGTTCATTTGAAGATCACTAAGTGTGAATGATAAGAAAAGAGACAGAAAAAGAACAGAGTAGAATGTCAGTTGTTTTGGGACAGTAAAGTCATTTCATTCATCAAGAAAATATCTATGTGAAGAAGTAGTGAAAGCATACAATACATTGGAACTGATCAAGATAACAGGTCTACTCAAACAGTTCATTTATCATATATAGTCCATATATTTTTTACAGAAGGTTGTAGCCTTCATCATTTTAACAGTGAGTCCTCACCCCTAACAAGGTTATTTGTAAAAGACTCCTAATAGGGTCCAACCCTTAACCAAGTCACTGTACTTATTGCATTGTAAAGATAAACTCCTAACAGGGTTGTAAGATCTTCTAATAGGGATTATTATACTCAAGTACAATTCTTTGTGGGTGCTAATTCCCATCGGGGCTTTTACCTATTTGGTTTTCCTGTAACCAAAATTGTGGTGTTCTATCTTGTGTTATCTGAATGTGTAAATGCTTAATGTTATTCTGTAATTAATTAGGGAAAAAAATTAAACCAACTGATAACTGATTCACCCCCCCCTCTCTGTTATCCCTTAGGACTATTCCAACAAGCATAAATACAACAATATAACACAGAATAGAATTCCATAAATTTTGCTATGGGGAAACCAAAATAGGTAAAAACCCCGGTGGGAATTAGGACCCACACAGACCTACACTAGAGTATAATGATCCCTGTTAGAAGATCTTACAACCCTATTAGGAGTTGATCTTTACAATGCAATAAGTACAGTGACATGGTTAAGGGTCAGACCTTGTTAGGATTCTTTTACAAATAACCCTTTTAGGGGCGAGGACACACTGTCCAATAGCATACTGCTAAAATGATGAAGGTTGCAACCTTTTGCAAAATAGATATACACTATATCTGATAATAAACTATATGAGTAAACCTGCTGTCTTGATTAGTTCTAGTGAATTATATGCACTCTCTGCTTCTTCACATAGATCTTTAACTGATGAATGAAATTTCTTTACTGTCCCAAAACAACTAGCATTCTACTCTATTCTTTTTTTGTTTGTTTTATTTTCATTCACACTTGGTGATCAAAAATGAACTTCTATATGTATCTTCTTCAAAAGATATGATCATGTTGGCTGTAGGAATACCTTCAACACTTTTCTTGTCGGCTAAACTAAGAACACAACATAATTAGAACCACACAACTTAAAATGAGTAGACGCATCACTTCACATAGTCAGCTCTACCAAAATTACCCAAATGACACACTTCAGATGAAACATGTTTAGCACCTTTGGTTAATCATCCCTGACTCATAACTAAACATGAATATGAACACGCATATCCCAAAGATAGGCACAACTGAAGATTCAATAAAATTACTGTCGGCTCTTAAAAACAATCCTCTGAAACTGTGGTTGGTAAACAGATCAACATAATTCAACGGTAACTAAACTTCTAAATGTGCATGTATGAACATGGTATAATAACTATGTCTTCAACATAAAAACAATCGTACAAGGCTCCAACATATCCATACAAAAAATTGAATATAGTACACTGTTGTATACTATATGTTGTCATCAATGACAACATATAGTCAACTATTTGCATAAAGGAAAATCTCCAACAATCTCCCCCTTTGACATTGATGGTAACATATGATATGAAAAACACCATCAATCCAAAAGTGTCTTCTTTCTTTTTACAATCTTCTCAATATCCTCATCAAAAGTTCCTCTTAACTATTGTATCTCTTTTTACTATGTTTTTATGACTTTATACTCCTCCAGAGTATATGCTCCCCCTTACTATATACTCCCCCTTTGACATCAATGGCAAAGGATTCCAAATACAAATAAGCACAGGTACTACTCTAGAAGTAGAGTAGTCAACCACTCATTAGTCACCAAGGACTGATGCATTTGCTGTAAGTTCTAATCAGACTCAGGAAAGGGAATTACTCCCAGCTTCTTCCTGAGATACTCAAAAGTATCTTTTGATAGAGGTTTCATAAATATGTCTACCAACTGATCTTTTGATGCTTACATAATCCAACTTCACTTCTCTCTTTGCAAATTTTTCTCTTAGAAAATGATATTTTATTTCTATGTGTTTTGTCTTTGCATGCATCACTGGGTTCTTTGACATATTAATAGTTCTAGTGTTGTCACAATGAATGAAAATAGGATAATTAATCTGAATTCCAAAGTCTTTAATCATCTGCTTGATCCAAACTGTTGAACAACTCAATGTCATTGCTACATACTCAGCTTCTACTATTGACTAAGAAATATAGTTATGCTTCTTGCTTGTCCAAGTAACCAACCTCTCTCCAATAAATATTTCTCCTCTTGAGGTACTCTTTCTGTTATCAACACAACTTTCCCAATCTGCATCTATGTACACATGAATTTCTACATTTTCTAAATTAGGATACCATAACCCATAGTCTATAGTTCCTTTTACATATCTGAATTTTTTTTTTATTGTCATTAAGTGATTCTATTTTGGTTTAGCTGCAAATCTCCCAACAATTCCAACTGCATTAGAAATATCTGGTCTAGATTGAGTGAGATATATGAGTTTTCCAATGATGGACTTGTAAAGTGTTTTGTCAACTGCTGTGGATTCATTATTTTTAGAAAGCTTGATTTCTGTTATCATAGGAGTGCTTACTGGCTTGCAATCTTCCATCTTGAATGTCTTCAATATCTCCTTCACATATTTAGACTAATTTATGAATATACCTCTATCTGTCTACTTTATATTTAATCCCAAAAAGTATTTTATAGGTTCAATCATGCTTATTTTAAATTCTCTCTGCATCTCTTTGGAAAATTTTGCACTAAGCTTGTCATTACCTCCAAAAATAATGTCATAAAAAAATATAGCAACAAGTAATAATCCTTCAAGTGTCTGTCTTATAAATAAGTTGCAATCTATTGATCCCTTTTTGAACTCAATCTTCGTCAAGTAGCCATCAAGTCTCTCATACCATACTCTTGGGGCCTGTTTAAGTCCATAGAGGGATTTCTTTAGTCTACATAGCATGTCTGGTTTGTCTGATAATTTAAATCCTTTAGGTTGCTCTATGTAGACTTCTTCCTTCAAGTCACCATTCAGAAATGATAACTTGACATCCATTTGATATACTTTAAAGTTCTTGAATATTGCATAAGCTAAAAAAAATTTAATAGCTTCTAGTTTGGTCACAGGGGAAAATGTATCAGAGTAGTCAATTCCTTCTCTCTGCACATATCCTTTACACACCAGTCTTTCTTTGTTTCTTATCACTGTACCAGCTTCATTCATTTTGTTTCTGAATACCCACTTAGTTCCAATCACATTTTTGTCACAAGGTATAGGGACCAATTCCCATGTATCATTCTTAATTATCTGATCTAATTCTTATTGCATTACATTTTTCCAATATGAATCATTACATGCATCTTCAACACTTAAGGGTTCAATTTGTGAAAGTAGACATACCTCTTCATCAACAGTTGAACCTTTTTCTCTAGATCTTGTCAAAACTTTACTGCTCTGATCTCCAATGATATCTTCTTTTGAATGGTATCTAGATGTGTATTTTGAAATTTTAGGTGTGACACTCTCATCTGTAATCTGTGATTCTTCTTCACTTGGTTCAGGGTTATTGCATGATACATCAATACAGTCAAACATTTCTTTAATAACTGTATCTTTATTGATAGGTCTAGGTTCATCTTCAATCATAGGTGCATAATCATAATATTTCTCTTGAATCATGAACTTCTCATCAATTTTCACATGTTCACTTTCAATGATTTTCTTCAACCTTAAATTAAAACATCTGTAACCTTTGCTCTTAGTAGAGTAACCAAGAAAAATACCTTTATCGCTTCTATCATCAAACTTACCAACACCATCATCTCTCTTGATGTAGCACTTGCTTCCAAAGATTCTGAATTATTTTACTGTAGGTATATTACCAAACCAAAGTTCATAAGGTGTTTTTTCTGTACCTGGTCTTAGTTGAATTATGTTGATAGTATAGACTGTTGTATTGACTGCATCTCTCCAATAGATGTGCACAACTTTTCCTTCAATCATGATAGTGCACACTTTGTCAAGTATTATCCTATTTCTTATTTCTGCAATTCCATTTTGTTGAGGGGTTCTGGGTGCACTTAGTTGTCTTTTGATCCCATGTTCTTCATAGTACTCAAGAAACTTGTCAGAGGTGAATTCTACTCCTCTATCAGATCTTAGATATTTAATGTTTAATCCAGACTCATTTTCAACTTTAGCTTTGAATATTTTGAAGTTATCAAAAGATTTAGATTTATCTTTCAAAAATGTAACCCACATCATTATGGAGAAATCATCCACAAAAAAAATGAAATACCTTTCACCATAGTATGATCTTTTTTGAGTAGGTCCACATATGTCTGTATGCACTAGATCTAATTTGTTCTCTGCAGAGTTCTATTTTCTTCTGAATGAGTTCCTCACATGCTTTCCCATCACACATTCCCTGCACATAGTATCAATAGGTCTTGCACTACTAGGAATGTCTCTTACTGCCTTTACATTGCTTATCTTTACTATGTTGTCAAAGTTGATATGACAAAGTCTTTTGTGCCATAACCAACTGTTATCCACTTTTGCAACAAAACAACTTACTTCAGAGTTTAGCTAAAAAACATACCCTTTGGTCTTTGAACTTGATGCTATCATGTCTCATTCTTTGTTGTTAATAATGCACCTATTGTTTTTGAATTCCAACTGATATCCTTTATCGAGAAACTATCCAACACATAGTAAGCTATGATGTAAACCATGAACATACAAAACATCATCTTGTTAGTAATAACTAGGAGGGGGGGGGGGGGGGGGGNTGATGTAAACCATGAACATACAAAACATCATCTTGTTAGTAATAACTAGGAGGGGGGGGGGGTGGGGGGGTGAATCAGTGGCCTCAAAAATTTATCCTTCAAACTTAACCACTAATCAATAAATCTCAGATTATTATGTCCCTACAAGATGCATGCCATGAAATGCTAATAATGATTAACTGTCTGTCGGTTTTCTTTGTTAATCCTTATACTTTCTTGATTACCAATAAGCAGTATAACTATTTACCAAAACTCAGTAAATAAGTAGAGTATACCAATCATCTAGAATAATGTGAAATGCTACACAATAAAGTAATGACTCACAAACACATAACACATGGATTTTAACGTGGAAACCCTGTTAAGGGAAAAAACCACTGGGACCGGTACCCCAAATTTTCACTCTTCTGAAGTGAGCCCTGTTATGAGCCAACCTTGTTAAAGGTTACAAACACACTATTAAGTGAAACCTTGTTAGAGGATTTTATACATAGAGTTTGTCACTTAGTATTGGGAATCTATTACTACCATCCTTGAATCAACTTCCTTCTTAGAATGTCAATAGGTATCGGGCAAATCCAATGCTACTTTCATGAATCAACCTTTTTGGAACTCCTTAAGATGTACCTCAATATATAGAGGACTGTTAAGTCCTACTCAATTAAGAGACTTGATGCTTCAATGGTTAAACTGAAACACTATGACCTATTCATATTGCAACTTGAATTGCATATTTTTAGATCTATTTAAGTACATTACCTCTTTGACCAATGTATCAATTCAATTCTTGTGATCCATACTTTCTGCTCTGTGATTCTATGCTCACTATTCGTCGGTGTCTGCAGAATTCCTTAGCTCTTCCTTCATCTTGTTTGATCAGCACTGCATGAAGTTTTTCTTCATCAGTTTCTCTTCATCACTGTGACTTTGTTCTTTTCCTCTGTCCGTCGGGTGCACTCCGTCAGTGTATATAGTCAGTAAGTGAATACATGACTTGTATGCATTACTAATAGCATAGAATTTGATTCTTTGAATTATTTTTTAGTATATCCATGACCATACATAATATATTAAGTTGACATCAATGACAATATAATACATTAACTGATTTTAGTGCCTTGTATGATCATCAACTTAACATCTTCAAATATTCAATCAGTTACATGTCATCAATCTCTCCCTTTGGCATTGATGGCAACATACTATATCATCACACTATACTATTTCTAATACAATATGAAATACAATAGTTGAGATTAATCAAACTACCAACCATTTTGTTCTGATAACCGATAAGAATGTCTGACCATCGGTAAGCTCTATTTAAGCTTAGATTTGATTCTTGCAGCTCTCTGTCTTCTGATGTGTTGTGTTCTCTTCTTGTATCAATTTTTCTCCCTTGATTGTTCTTCTCTTTTGATGTCTTTTTCTCTTGTCAGCAACTCTCCCTTTGTATAATCTTTCCATACAATTTGACAATCTCTCTCCCTACGGATATAATCTCTCCCTGTTGGAGTAATGTGATAACGGATAATCTCTCTCCCATTTTCTGAAGAATTTCTAAAAGGATGTGATAATATGGATAATCTCTCTCCCTTTGACAACAATGCCAAAAAAAAGATCTTACAAATATATGACATTAATGTCAAGCAATCTTTTCTCTCTATCCATAATATATTCCTTGAATTTCCCTTATCCATCAGCAATACAACAATATGCTCTGGTGCTCAGTGATGATATATACCTATCTGTATATAGATGTAGCTTTGAAGTTCATCTTTTTTCTTGCATCAACATGAATGATAATCTGATAATATGTATGCTGATGCAGCCTTCTAGTCATTTTACTGACTGGTAGACGAGGGTTTGACCCCTAGTCTCTTCCTCAAGTATTCAAATGTATCCTTGGGTAGTGGCTTGGTGAAGATATCAGCCAATTGTTCCTTTGATTGCACATACTCAAGTATCACTTCCTTATCTTGAACTTGTTCTCTCAAATAATGATACTTGATGGCAATATGCTTTGTTTTAGCATGCATGACTGGATTCTTGGAAATGTTTATTGCACTAGTATTGTCACAGTAGATAATTACTGGTTCTAGAATTTGCATATGCATACCTTCCAGTAACTGTTTGATCCATGCAATATTTGAGAAATTTGTAGCAACAATAACATACTCTGCTTCTGCAATAGACTGAGAGATGCATCCTTGCTTCTTTCTGATCCATGTGACAAGTCTGTCACCCATAAAGAATGCTCCTCCAGTTGTGCTCTTTCTATCATCAATGTTTCCAGCCCAATCAGTGTCAGTAAACACCTTAAGTTCAAATTTTCCTTTTCTTCTATACCATAAGCCATATTCCTCGGTATTCTTCAGATATCTTAGAGTTCTTTTCACAATAGTCATATGTGACTCTCTGGGATTAGTAGAAAATCTTGCAACTATTCCTACTGCATGTGCAATATTTGGTCTAGTGTGTACTACATACAAGAGTTTTCCTATCATTGATCTATACAAATTTTGATTTACCTCTGATGTCTTTTCCTCCTTTGTCAACTTACATCCAATAGCCATTGGTGTTCCAACTGGTTTGGAATCTTCCATCTTGAATATTTTTAGGACCTCTTTAATGTATTTGGACTGTGTAATGAAAATACCTTCACATTGTTGCATGATCTTTAGACCAAGAAAGAATTTGATCTCTCCAAACATAGACATCTCAAATTCTTTGCTCATCTCATTTGAAAATGATTTGCATAGCATATCATTGCCTCCAAATATGATGTCATCAATAAATATTTCAGCAATCAAAGTGTTAGCATCAGTATCTTCATTCAAATAAAGATTACTATTTTCACTAGTCCTTACAAATCCAATACTTGTAAGATAGGAATGAAGTCTTTCACACCAGGCTCTTGGAGCTTGTTTCAATCCATACAAGGCTTTGTGAAGTCTACATACCATGTTTCTCTTGTCTGGATTGACAAACCCCTCTGGTTGGTCAATGTATACCTCTTCTTCAAGTATTCCATTTAGGAATGCTAACTTGACATCCATTTGATATACCTTGAATCCTTTGAATGCAACATAAGAAAGTAGTATTCTTACACCTTCTAGCCTAGCAATGGGTGCAAAGGTCTCTCCATAATCAATACCTTCCTCTTGTGCATACCCCTTGCATACTAGTCTTGCTTTGTTTCTTGTGACTTCTCCATTCTCATTCATCTTATTCTTGAATATCCATTCAGTACCAATGACATTCTTGTCATCTAGTCTTGGCACAACTGACCATGTCTTGTTTTTCTCAATCTTCTCAATTTCATCATTCATAGCACTTATCCATTCTTCATTATCAAGTGCAACATTGACAGATTTTGGCTCAAACTCACAAATTAAACAACTTGTGTTTAGAGACTTACTTCTTGTTCTTGTACCAACTTTCTTATCTCCTATGATCTGGATCTTTGGATGGTTCCTTCTTACATATCTGGAAAGAACTAGTTCAACTCTTTGTCTATCATCATGATCATCATTTTTTCCTTCATTCTATTCTTCATCACTTCGCACATTATGTTGATCATTATCTTGACCATTGGTATTAGCAGTCTGATTGTCGGTTATAACATTCTGTTGCTCTGGAATTAAGTACTCTTGCTCAGGTAGAGTGTTAGGTTCTTCACAGTATACAAACTTTTTATTTCCTTTGGTTCTTTTGTGCTTTCCATCTCATTCATTTCTGCAAATTCATATATCTTCACATTTGCACTTTCAACTATTTTGTTAGAAGCCTTGATAAGACATTTATAAGCCTTGCTCTAGGTGGAATACCCTAGAAAGATACCTTCATCACTCTTAGCATAAAGCTTTCCATTTCTATCATCATTTAAGATATAATAGTGACTACCAAATATTTTGAAGTAACTTACATTGGGTGTTTTACCATACCATAGTTTATAGGGTGTCTACTTTGTGTCCTTCTTACATTGTACTCTGTTTAATGTGTAGACAGCAGTACTGATAGCTTCCCTCTAGAAGATTTGGGTGATGCCTTTCTCTATCATCAATGTTCTTGCATAATAAACTATGGATTTGTTCCTTCTCTTAGCAATCCCATTTTGTTGTGGTGTTCTTGGTGCAGAAACCTGTCTTTTTATACCATGCTCATTGTAGAAATTAGTGAATTCATCTGATATAAAATATCCTCCTCTATCTAACCTTAAGCATTTCAAATCCTTACCACTTTGTTTCTCTACCATAGCCTTATACCATTTAAACATCTTGAATGCTTCAGATTTATCTTTTAGAAACATAACTGTCATCATTCTAGAGTAATCATCAACAAAGAGAATAAAATATCTATCTCCATAATAACTCTTTGTCCTCATTGGTCCACATAGATCGGTATGGACTAATTCTAGAATATCATCAGATGTATGGGTTTTTCTTTTAAAACTAGAACAGTCATTTTACCTTTTTGAAAATTCTTACAGATGATGTTGTTAGGCTTGGTCATTGTCGGTAAGCCTCTGACATTTATTCTTCTATTTATCTTCATCATGTTGTCAAAATTCACATGACACAATCTTTTGTGCCACAGCCATATGTCTTCATTTGAAGCAATCAAACAAGTGGAGTCAGTATCATTCATATAAAATAAGTTATGTTTTGTCTACTCACTGGTACTAATCAAATTTCCTGATTTATTGAAGATCTTTGCCTTCTTATTTTCAAATGCTACTTTGTGACCTGAATTATTCAAATTAGAGACACTTAATATATTATAATTCAATCCATTTACCCAATAATAATTTTCACATTTTATCTGGTTATTCAACATTATTTTTCCTCTACCTTCAACTTGACAAGGTGTGTCATTACCCATTCTTAATGAACCACCTTTATAGTATTCAAAAGTCTCAAAAATTTTCTTGTCACCAGTCATATGGTGAGTGCAGCCACTATATGATCCAAACATCATTTTTACTAACCTTAGATATGAGTGTTGTTTCTACATACCTTTCCTCATCATCATCTGAATCATCTTTCACTGCTATAAACACCATCTTGATGTCTTCATCAGATTCAGTGTCGGTGTCATCATCTTTGCACTTAGCTAGGTAACTGGCCTTCTTTCCTTTGTCCTTATAGTCTCAGGTATCTCTCTTTTCTAATTGTCAGTAGCTTCTGTAATCACCTCTGTCAGAATTCTTTTCAAATGATCTGTCATTAATTCTATCATCTTTTCTTCTATTAGTACATCTTGCAGCAAAGTGTCCTATCTCTTTGCAATTAAAACAAACAAGTGGTAATTTACCTTTGCCTCTTTGCATTCTTCTAGCCATAAGTGCTTCAATTTCATCAAGATCATCCTCTTCACTTTCACTATCACTATCTTTTCTCATAGTGTTTTTATGACTTGATCTACTTATTCTCATAGATGTTTGAATGCAAACTCTATATTTGGTAAGACACTATTATCAAAGTTATTCATCTCAAATGAAATTAGTCTTCCAATCAAACTGTCTAGAGTAACATTTATATTTTCTACTGCTCTCATTTCTTGAATAGCAGATACTTTAATAACATAAGTAGTCAGTAAGGTTCTTTGAATTTTACTTACCACTGTATCTTCTTCTAGTACACCTCCAACTCCTTGGATAGCATTCAATACCTCTTTGATTCTTGTACTGTACTGAGTGATGTTTTCACCTTATTTCATTTTGAGATCATCAAACTTTCCTCTAAGGCTTTCTGCCTTGGCTCTCAAAACAATTTTGTCACCACCATGTACAAGTTTCAATTTGTCCCACATTTGCTTTGTAGTTTTGCATTCTTTTATATCTTCAAAATTAGCATCAGAGAGTGAGGAAGCAAGTTCTATCACATGCAGTTGTGCTCATTCTTCTCTCTTAATTAGTCAACTGTTGGTGCTCCTGTGGGAAACAAATATTCAGTATCTAAGTATTGAGTAACATCATTACCAATACTTGATAAGTGGAGTTTTATTCTGCTCTGCCATGAAGCAAAGTTTTCTTTGTTCAACTTGGGCACATCTCATCTGTATATCTTGTGATCTTTAGCTTAGGTTTTAAAACCTTCCTTTCTAAGCACAAAAGCTCTGATACCAATTTTTAGTAATAACTGAGAGGGGGGGGGTGAATCAGTGGCCTCAGAAATTTATCCTTCAAACTTAACCACTAATCAATAAATCTCAGATTATTATGTCCCTACAAGATGCATGCCATGAAATGCTAATAATGATTAACTGTCTATCAGTTTTCTTTGTTAATCCTTATACTTTCTTGATTACCGATAAGAAGTATAACTATTTATCAAAACTTAGTAAATAAGTAGAGTATACCAATCATCTAGAATAATGTGAAATGCAAAACAATAAAGTAATGACTCACAAACACATAACACATGGATTTAAATGTGAAAACCCTGTTAAGGGAGAAAACCACTGGGACCAGTACCCCAAATTTTCACTGTTTTAAAGTGAGCCCTGTTAGGAGCCAACCATGTTAAAGGTTAGAAACACACTATTAAGTGTGACCTTGTTAGAGGATTTTATACATAGAGGTTGTCACTTAGTATCGGGCATCTAATGCTACCATCCTTGAATCAGCCTCCTTCTTAGACTGTCAATAGGTATCAAGCAAATGAAATGCTACTTTCATGAATCAATGTTTTTGGCACTCCTTGAGATGTACCTCAATATAAAGAAGACTATTAAGTACTACTTGGTTAAGAGACTTGATGCTTCAATGGTCAAACTGAAACACTATGACCTGTTCATATTGCAACTTGAATTCTAGATTTTTAGATCTATTTAAGTACATTACCTCTCTGACCAATGTATCAATTCAATCCTTATGCTCCATGCTTTTTGCTCTGTGATGTTGTGCTCACTGTTCGTCGGTGTCTGCAAAATTTCTTAGCTCTTCCTTCAGCTTGTTTGATCAGCACTGCATGAAGTTTTTCTTCATCAGTTTCTCTTCAACATCCTCAATATATTCACTCCCCTTAATCCCTTTCAAAAATGAATTAAGATTGTCTCTTATATAGACATAATATTCATCATTTCTTGGTTCTTGATTCTTGGCGTGATAAATAATCCAACCAATTAGATTTAAATCATAACTCCTGATTTGTCTCATAGATATCTTCTTGCCAACTATACAAATCAGCTTTAAATCAATCACTTGTCTCTGGTCAAATAAAACAAAGTAGAAAGCTAGTTAAGTCTATATTTAGCTCTGCCAGCTAGATATTTTTTTGTTTTCTGAACTCTCTGTTCTGTCGGTCACCATTATAGCTAGTCATCGGTGACAACTGAGTGTTCCATCGGTGAGACTCTAGTTAGCTTTGTGATCTCCATCTGTCGGGCAACACTATATTTTTGTCCGTCGGGTTACTCTGTGCTTTTCTCATCGGGAAACACTATAACTCTGCTCGTCGGTAATGCTATGTATTTGCTTGTCAGGTATCACTGTGAATTTGTTCTTTTCCTCTATCCGTCAGGTGCACTTTGTCAATGTATATAGTCACTATGTGAATACATGACTTGTATGCATTACTGATAGCATAGACTTTGATTCTTTGGTTCTTTGAATTCTTTTGCAGTATATCCATGACCATACAAAATATATTAAGTTGACATCAATGAAAATATAATACATTAACTGATTTTAATGCCTTGCATGATCATCAACTTAACATATTTAAACATTCAATCAGTTACATGTCATCACATCTGTCTTGTTCTTTCCATCTAAGGTGATAGATCCTCTGCCTATGATAGGTTTGGGAGTGTTATATCCAAATCTAACCATGCCACCTTTGTACTTATCTAGATGTACAAATCTATCTTTGTCTCCTGTCATGTGATGTGAACACTGACTATCTATGATCTAGTCTATTCTGATGTCTTCTTGTGAAACTAAAGCCAATTCTTGTGATTTATTTTCATATTCAATTTCTATTTCATCAATCATTTTTTCAATATCTTTAATTGCAACAAATCCAATTTCATACTCTCTTGAATCATCATCAGTCACACCATCTTCAGCATGATAGCATTCCTTAGTATATTTGAGCTTTTAATATGATATGAGCTTCTTGACTCTTGTAGGACACTTGGATGCAAAATGGCCAACTTTGTTGCATGAAAAACATTTGAATGGTAGTTGTCCTTCATATTTTCCTTTACCTTTCCTTTCTTTCTTAGCAATCATAGCAATGATTTCTTCTAGTTCTGTATCCGCTTCTTCTTTCTCAATATTACTAGAGATTATCAAGGATTTCTTACCATGGACTGAGGCTTTGAAAGTTGTTTCAATTTTAGGTTTTGTCTTTGATCTTGATATCTCAAATGCTGAAATTTTGTTGATCAAGGTTTCTCTTTTGAAGTATTTTGAAAATTGCATGGTTTCATCCAAGATGTTTATCTTGCTTTCATAATCTTTTGTCAATGTAGTCATCAGTTTGTCCATTATGTCTTCCTCTAAAATTTCTCCACCATTGTTTCTGATTCCTGAAACTGCTTCATTAATCCTCTGATTGTAAGCTCTGATGTTTTCTTCAGGTAGCATTTCTAAATTGTTTTATCTTTTCTTCCATGTCTTTCTATGTGCATTCTTGGCTTGGATGTCTCCTTCAAACATGTCTTCTAGGTATTTCCATATTGAATATGCTTTATCTGTCGTCTTAATCTTAGAAAATTCACTGTCAGATAAGGCACTGATTAGGGATTCTTTGGCAATTGCATTTTGGGTAAATACTTCCTTTTGTTTATTAGTAGAGTATTCTTCTGCAAGATATTTTTAAGTAGGAACATCAATTGCATGAGTAGAAACCTCATAGATCT
This sequence comes from Thuja plicata, assembly GCA_018584345.1. Classification (NCBI taxonomy): domain Eukaryota; kingdom Viridiplantae; phylum Streptophyta; class Pinopsida; order Cupressales; family Cupressaceae; genus Thuja; species Thuja plicata. Next base: position 44,001 of record MU226740.1, read on the forward strand.
CAAAACCAACACATTGTAGATGTGTTATCATTTCTTTCTTCAAGCCAAGATAATTTTATCCATCAAACTTAGGACTCTCTTTTATGAAGTACACCATATAATCTACCTTAAGCTATTAGGCTTTCTCTTTAAGGAACTTGGCTCTGATACCAATTGTTAGGAATAGTCCCAAGAGATAACTGAGAGGGGGGGGTGAATTAGTTATCTACTAGTTTTAATTCTTTTCTCCAATTAAGTACAGAATAACATTAAGCATAAATACAAAAAGATAACACAAAATAGAACACCACAATTTTGGTTACAGGGAAACCAAAATAGGTAAAAACCCCGGTGGGAGTTAGCACCCACAAAGAACTGCACTAGAGTATAATGATCCCTGTTAGAAGATCTTACAACCCTGTTAGGAGTTGATCTTTACAATGCAATAAGTATAGTGACCTGGTTAAGGGTCGAACCCTGTTAGGAGTCTTTTAAAAATAACCCTGTTAAGGGTGAGGACAGACTGTCCAAGAGCACACTGCTAAAATGATGAAGGCTACAACCTTCTACAAAATAGATATACACTATATTTGATAATGAACTGTTTGAGTAGACCTCCTGTCTTGATCAATTCCAGTGAATTGTATGCACTCTCTGCTTCTTAACATAGATATTTAACTGATGAATGAAATAGATTTACTGTCCCAAAACAACTAGCATTCTGCTCTGTTCTTTTTCTGTCTACTTTCTTTTCATTCAAACTTGGTGATAAAAAATGAACTGCTATATGTATCTTCTTCAAAAGATATGATCACGTTGGCTGTAGGAATCCCTTCAACACTTTTCTTGTCAGCTAAACTAAGCATACAACATAATTAGAACCACGTAACTCAAAATGAATAGACACATCGCTTCACATAGTCAGCTCCACAAAAATTACCCAAATGACACACTTCAAATGAAACATGTTTAGCGCCTTTGGTTAATAATCTTTGACTCATAACTAAACATGAATCTGAACATGCATATCCCAAAGATAGGCGCAACTGGAGAATCAATAAAATTATTGTCGGCTCTTAAAAATAATCATCTGAAATTGTGGTTGGTAAACAGATCAACATAGCTCAACGGTAACTGAACTTCTGAATCTGCATGTATGAACATGGTATAATAACTATGTCTTCAACATAAAAATAACCATACAAGGCTCCAACATATCCATACTAAAAATTGAATATAGTACACTGCTGTATACTATATGTTGTCGTCAATGACAAACATACAGTCAACTATTTGCATAAAGGAAAATCTCCAACAACTCCTGCCTCATGAATTCACATTTCTCCAAATTTATCAGCAACTTCTCCTCATGTAGCTTCTTGAAAACAATCTACAGATGTCTGATATGTTCTTCTTTGGTCTTACTATAGATTAGTATATCATCTAGATACACTACCACAAATTTTCCTATGTAGTCTTTAAGGACTTCATTCATAAGTCTCATGAATGTAGATGGGAAATTAGATAGCCCAATGGCATTACAATCCATTCATACAAACCTTCTATGTTTTTGAATGTTGTCTTCCATTCATCTACCTCATTGACTCTAATTTGGTGGTATCCACTCTTTAGGTCAATCTTAGTGAAAAAATTGGATTCTCCAAGACAGCCCATTAGGTCTTCTATCCTAGGGCTAGGGAACCTATACCTAATGGTAATCTTGTTTTTTGTTCTTGAATTAGTACAAAGCCTCCAATTTCCTCCCTTTTTGGGTGCTAAGACAGTGGGTATGACACAAAGACCAATTCTTTATCCCAATGATACCTTGGCTTAGGATTTCTTGGATTTGCTTGGAAATTTCCTAATTTTTTTGAGGGGTCATCTTATAGGTTGCCTTATTAGGAAGGGTATCTCCTGGGATAAATTCAATTTTGTGACTAAAAAATCTCTTAGGGGGTAGGGTTGATGGTTTTCCATCACTTACAATGCCTTCATACTTCTACAACATCTCCTACACTTCCTTAGGTAACTATGTCTTCTTGACTGTCTTGTCTGCACTTTCTTCCTTTGTCTTCAACACATGTGCAAATCCTACTCCCTCTCCTTCTTCTAAGGCTTCTACAAACTCCTTTTCACTGACCATAAGAACATTGGGGCCTGATGACTTCATATCTTCTTCCTCCAACAGTGACTATATCTTTAAAGTCACATTGTCCTTCTTGAAAGAATAAGAATTCTTTGCTCTAGCATGCATGGAAATGTTTGTCAAATTTCCATGGCCTACCAAGGAGTAGGTGACATGCCTCTATAGGTAGGATGTCACACAACACCTTATCTTTGTATCTCCCAATTGAAAATTCCACCAAGCTTGTTCATTGACAAGGACATGTTTTCCTTTGTTCAACCAAGTGACCTTGTATGGTTTGGTATGGGGTATTCTCTTCATCTTCAATTTGTTGACTGCCTTCTTTGACACTATGTTTTCATTAGACCCCGAGTCTATGATGACTCTCAAACTTTTCCCATCATCTTGCATTTAACTCTAAATAGTGACCTTCTATGACTACGTTCCTCTTTGACTGGGTCCTTGATTAATGTCCTTCTCATCATCAATTTATCTCTTTCTTGTGACTCTAGGGGTAGCTCAGGGTGTTTACTTCCACCACTATACTCCTCTTGAACATATTTTACCCTCTTGTCACTTTCTTGCGAAGTAGAGCCTTTCTCTGGACATCTGTATGTAGGGTGTCCCATTTGGTTGTTGTGGTAAAAATTCATAGTTGAAAAGAAAGAACCTCTGCCTTAACCACTATTTCTTCCTCTCCAATTTCTATTAGATTTCCTTCCTCTATTGGAGTTTCCTTTTTTTGAACTTCCTTCTTGTTGCTCAGTAATTTTGGTCTCTCCTTGAGCCTTTTTCTCAGAACTTCTTCCACCATATCCACCTCTTTGTCCTTTATTGTCTCTTCCTTTTCCTCTACCTATGGTGGTGCTTGAATCTTGTTTCTTCCTTAGCTTCTCTTCTACTTTTATTTCAATTTAGTGACATTTATGAATAGTATCAGGAGTCAAGAGACTCATTTCATCTTGTATAGTCCACTTGAGACCATTAAGGTATCTAGATACCTTCACCTTCTCATCTTCTACAACTTGAGACCTCATGTATAGCCTTTGAAAATCTTCAGTGTAAGAGTTCACATCCAAATCTTTATGTCTTAGAATTTGTCTTCTTTTATGGAATTGAATCTCATAATCCTCAGGTACATAAGCATCTCTGATTTTTGCAACCATAGCCTTCCATGTAACAATGAGCTTCTTTCCTTCCTTCTCTCTCTCATCTTGGATGAATTTCCACCAAGTGAGTGCAGACCCTCTAAGTATGGCATTAGCAAATTTAACCTTCTGAGTTTCTGTAATGCCATCATCCAAAGTGATTCTCTATTCCTTCTATCCAATCTAGGACTATATTTGGTTCTATCTTTCCAGTGAAGATATGAACTTCTTCTAGTGCTTTACCACTCAAAGCCTTTAGTGCCTTAAATAATGGTTCCTTAGTGAGGATAGGGTCAGCTTCAAGTACCTCATCTTCTAAAGTAATATCTTTTCCTTTCCCTTCAACCTTATCCTTCACTTCTTCAGTCTTTTCTTCCACTTGGTCCACTTTGTGTCCTAGTTGTGCCAATCTCTCTAAAAGAAATCTATTCTCTTCTTCTTGCTCATCTACCTTATTTTCCAACTCTTCATTTTTCACCATTGTAGACTATCCTACTAACTCTTCTGGATGGAACATTCACCACAAGCCTGATCAACAAGCTCTGATACCAATCTGATAGAGATACACCAAGGTGTGCTTGCACAAACACTTTATCTTTGACTCCACTTTTCCTAGTCTTCTCTAGATCCTAAAATCACTCCTAGGACCTTACTATTCTTTTGTCTCCTAGCCTAAGACTACCCTAACTCGACTCTATGAGTTGGTCTTCTTGTGCTTCACCTTGGGGAATAACTATCATTAAGGGTACTTCAACTCTTCACTCCTCCTTGGATGAATCCAAGTGAAAATTCACCATAAAATCTTCACAAGTGCTGCAGGGGGTGTATCCATCACTAAAAAAACTATTTTACTTCCATATGACTCCATTATAATGTACCATCAAGGCTTTCTCAATCGAGTTCAAGATTGACTATCCTTTTGGCCTAATAGGCCTAATTGGTCTACCAGCCCTAAACAGGGTGTTTTTCCCAGTTTACTCTCAAAAATTCCAAACAACCCTAAAAAATAACTTGACATTTAGATACCCTTTATCAAGACCTTTAGGATTTTCATGGTCTTAGGCTCCTAAGTCATCCCTACAGTGGAATCCTAAAATGTAGGGCATATAGGGCTTACATTGTACATTCCTTTGATTTCTACCTAAATGGATTGGTCAATGCCTAATCTAACTTATAGGTTTCTATAGGACCACTACCTCTCTGAAACCACACTTTGTTCTAAGCTCTCACTCTTTCCCCTACAATTTCACTTCACTTTCTCTCTGTCATGCACCTAGTCGGGCACTCTAATCTCGCCTAGGGCATGATGCCAAAAATGGAAAGCTTTCTCTTCTTAGATCCTCCTTCCACAAAAAAAAATTCAATGACTCCCCTACCATATTCCTTAGGTTCATAACTATTTTCATGGTGGAGAACTATGGGGGAGCCATAAAACCAAAAAATTCCTAAACTACACCAGCAACTAGACTATCTATAAAACAATTTCAAAACCTACTCTAATGAATTCAAAACCACTATACTAATGAAGAAAAAGTGCTTAGAATTATCTCTACTACACAGAACCAATGCTAAATTTCACACTTCAATCCATAAAATAACTCTGAAACACAATGCAAGTCAACTGCCACTGTAAACCTGAACTCTGAGCTTTCATTCACTTCCAAAAATTACATTCCTTCTCTCCATAACTCGGGAAATGGGCTCCTTTTTGTCTTAATATGCCATACCCATGATTCTAGGCCATTATGACAACCACCCATGTTGTTACCTCAAAAGGAATCAAATTCTACAAATGTTGTCATGCAACGTTAAAAGTTGCACAAATGTTGTCAAGCAACATTGTGACAACTTTACATATTTTTGCATAATTATTGCTAAGGGTCTCTAATTGACCTAGAATGATGTAGAAACATATTAGGAACCATTTTAGGCATAATTATAACCCTTCCCATTCCTTAAATTCTTTTAGACATATTTAAACCTATTTTCCCATCTTAGGCTTAATCTAGCACTATCAACTAGGAAAGCATTAAACATCTAGGTTGGATTGAGCCTAGTCTAATCCACCCTAGGAACACACAAGAAAGACCTTCTAAGGTCAAATTAAACACCATTGACTTGGCTAAGGTCAGTACAATCCAAAATTGTAACTAGTCTTAGGAATTTCCCTAGGTGCTCCTGCATCACTGAGGGGGGGGGGGGGGGGGGGAANGGGGGGGGGTGAATCAGAATACACTAATTCTTTAAACCTTAAAACTTAAAATTTGATTCAACATGGTAAGACAAACTTCAACATCAACCGAATCGACAAATAACTTCACTATAACAATCACCAAATTAAGTAATCATAAAATATCATGCACAATAAACATTCAACACATATAACACTAGTATTTAATGAGGAAACCCAATTTGGGAAAAAACCTTTGTGGGAATTGTCACCCACAAATAAAAATACTCTTCTAAAGTATGCTAGGTTAAGAGAAAATCTTGTTAAAGATTACAATAATGCAAATTGTCAAATGTGACCCTGTTAGGAGATTTGTCTTAGATATGTTAGGATCTTCACCCTGTTAGGAGTGGCCTAGTTAAAGGGCTTTAAACACTCTTTTAGAATGTCACTATTCACAAGAATTTTACAAAAATATTGTTAAGTCCACTCGATTAAGATATTTTCCTGCTACAAATATTAATAAGCAACAACATAGAATTTGATCTGTAATATTGCAAATACCTCTTTCTTGATTAGATCCCTTATGTGCTCTTTGAATACTGGCATCAACACTTCACCAGTCTCTGCTCTAGACTTGGATTTTTACCTCTTTCTTCTCCACTTCTTACTTGGTAGCACATCCACACTTCAAATTGCTAGCCTCACTATCATTCAAATTCATCCTTTATATAGGCTCAGTTTTTGCCTCTTAATCTCCTTGATTAGGTTTTCCTTCAATTACTCTGAGTTGTCAGATCAACTTTATGAACCTATTCAATGAATTTGATACTCGGTGAACTGCATTAACATCACCTTGGAACATTAAATTTCCTTGGAAGTGGTACCATCACTTTTTTCACTTAATCTTTACCATAGATCATCACCTTTAATTTTTGTGATCGTAGATCTCTGTAACCAACTCTTCTTTATCCTTAGAATCTTCCAGATGACTGTGGCTCTTCATGAAATTTCATTCTAGTCCTTGTTCCATGCTCAGTGACTAACTTCATTTACTTAGTGTCTTGTCTTTCTCTTGGTGTCTCGGTGTTTCTACTGATAAACACTTCCCTTTACCGACAACCTTCATCCTGCTTGGTAACTGAACTATTTTGTTTACTGACTTGACCAATTTTCTTTACCAACTTGATAACATCAAATGTAAAGAAGAAAAAAACTGTACCATTATTAACTTATCATTTTTTGATCTATATTAGATGCCCATTTAAGTTCATCTTCACAACTTTTCACTTTCTATTTTCCTTAACTCACTTATCTTATATCATACTCTGAATTATATGACAATTCAATGTAAGATAGAAATCAATTTCTTGACATCAATACAAAAATAACAACTGATCTAATCCATCTACAATCTTGTATACCTCTTATCTCGATCTTCATCATCATCACCATCAGTTGAGTAATAATCTCCCTCTTTAGCATTGATGGAAAAACTATCAATTGATGATGGCATGCTCTAATATCTTTGTTCTATCTTTTCTCCCTCTTAGCTGCTTGTTTTGTTCTCCCTTTGTGTGTCCATTTCTCATTTTGTCTTTTCTCTGTAATCATCAATAACTTATTCTCCCTCTTTGACAACACTGCCAAAGATACATACTCTAGTTTAGGCGTTGAATCATACCTAACATGTACTAATATCTAATTGCATACATAATTATTTTTCACAGCTTTAGGTATCACCTAAAGTGTGTACACTAGCATCAACTCACAAAATATGTATTCTAATGAGTCCTAGAATTGATGTAGCATGTGTCTTGGTCTAATAAATATTGTAGAGGGGTAGAACCCTTAATTTTCCTCTACGATACTCAAAATAATCCTTCTGTAGTGGCTTGGTGAATATATATGCTAATTGCTCCTTTGAATTCACATACTCCAATATCACATGCTTGTCTTGAACTTGTTCTCTCAAGTAACGATACTTGATAGAAATGTGCTTAGTCTAAGAATGCATTAACGGGTTCTTTGATATGTTGATAGCACTAGTATTATCATATAAAATAGTAACTAGATCAGTAATCTCCTCTTGCATACCTTCAAGTAGATTTTTGATCCATACAATGTTTGAACAATTCATAGCTACATCAACATATTGTGCTTCGGTAGTAGACTATGATATACAACTCTATTTCTTACTTAGCCATGTCACTAATCTTTCTCCTAAAAAGAAATCTCCTCCACTTGTACTTTTCCTATCATCAATGTTTCCAGCCCAATCAGCATCAATGTAAACCTTCAAGTCAAAATATCCTCCTTTCTTGTATAGTAGACTAAAGTCTTTAGTACCTTTCAGATATCTAAATATTCTTTTGACTGCATGCATGTGTGATTCCTTTGGATCGGAAAAAAATCTTGCAACAATACTTATTGCATGAGCAATATTGAGACTGTTATGTACAACATACTGTAACTTACCAATAATTGATTAGTAGAGTGTCTCATTCAGTTCCTTTGACTCATCTTCTTTTAGTAATTTGCAACTAGTAACCATCGGTGTTCCAACCGGTTTTGAATCTTCCATGCTAAATTTCTTTAGGATCTCCTTGATGTACTTTGATTGTGTGATGTAGATACCATCCTTGACTTGTTGAATCTATAGTCCAAGAAAGAATTTTATCTCCCCTATCATGGACATCTCAAACTCCATTCTCACCTCTTCAACAAAAGATCTGCATAATGTGTTATTGCCTCCAAAAATAATATCATCAAGAAATATTCCAGCAATCAAAATCTTATTATTACTATCACATTTCAGATACACATTACTTTTTTCACTTGTTCTTTGAAATCTAATCTTGATTAAATATGAATGTAACATTTCATACCATGCTTGGGGTGCTTTTTTCAAACCATACAGTGCCTTGTGTAGTTTACATACCATGTCCTTGTTAGTATTCTCAACAAATCCTACAGGTTTTTAAATGTAGATTTATTCTTCAAGAATACCATTAAGAAATGTAGACTTGACATCCATTTGATAAACTTTAAATCCTTTAAAAGCTACATAAGCTAGTAAAATTCTAACTTCTTCTAATCTAGCAATAGGTGAAAAAGTCTCACCATAATCAATACCTTCTTCTTGTGCATACCCTTTGCAAACCTATCTTTCTTTGTTTTTTATTACATCTCCATGTTCATTCAATTTGTTTCTAAAAATCCACTTTGTACAAATAAATTTTGTATCCTTATGCCTCGGTACCAAAGTCCATGTGTTGTTCTTTTCAATCTGATCTATTTCTTTTTTCATAGCTTTAACCCAATCTTCATTCTCTAATGTATCTTTTACTTTTCTTGGCTCAAATTCAGAAATTAAACATGTATTATCTCTTGCCTTACTTCTTTTCATAACTCCAACATTCTTGTCTCCAATAATCTTTCTCAGTGAGTGGTGTCTTCTCACGTACTTGGCTAGAATAGGATTGGTAGGCAGTGGAAGTTCTTCATTTTTATAATTAGCTGGTGGTTCTCTCTATTCATCTTCTTCCATGTTTTATGCTTTAGGTAAGGTATCAAGAATCTCATGTTGAACATATAGAAATATTTGGTAGTCCTTAGGTTCCTTTGTATTGTCTTCATCATTCTTCTCTGCAAACTCATCAATCCTTAGATTTGCACTTTCTACAATTTTGTTAGTAGACTTGTTCAAACACTTGTAAGATTTTCTCTTTGTAGAATACACTAAGAATATTCCTTCATCTCCTTTAGAATCAAAATTTCTATCTCTAGCATCTTTTAGAATATAACATCTACTTCTAAATACTTTGAAATAACTTACATTCGGTTTATGATCATACCATATCTCATATGGAGTCTTGTTTGTACCTTTTTTCAGTTATACTCGATTTAGTGTATAAGCTGCAGTAATGACTACATCTCTCCAAAATGTTTAAGAAATACCCTTCTCAATCATCAATGTTCTTTCACAATCAATAATGGATCTATTTCTTCTCTCTGCTATACTATTTTGTTGTGGTGTCCTTAGTGCAAACATTTCCCTCTTTATTCCATGTTCATTGCAGAAGAGTGTAAACTCACCTCCTCTATCAGATCTTAGACACTTCAAGTGTCTTCCAGTATCCTTTTCAACTCTTTCTTTATACCACTTAAACATTTGAAAAGCATCATATTTTTCTTTCAAAAACATGAAGATATCATTCTTGAATAATCATCAACAAATAAAATGAAATATCTATCACCATAATAACTTTGTGTTCTCATAGGTCCACATAGGTCAATGTGCACTAATTTCAAAATTACTTGAGTAATTTAAGACTTGATTGTAAAAATTAACTTTTTCATCTTACCAACTTGACATCCTTTGCACATGACATTTTCAGGTTTGTCTAATCTCGGTAGACCTCTTACTCTATTCTTTTTGCTTACCTTAATTAAGTTGTCAAAATTAACATGACAGAATCTCTTGTGCCATAACCATACATCCTCAATTTTAGAAAATAGACAACTCTTTGTAGAAGTATCAAGATAGAATAAATTACCTTTCAACTATTCTCTAGTGGCAATCTGACCTCCATTCTAATCAAATACTTTTACCTTTCCATTCTGGAATTCTAGTCAGTGTCCTATATTGTTCAATTGTGCCACACTCAACAGATTATACTTTAGTCCTTCAACCCAATAGACATAATCACATTTTTTATTATCCAACATAATTATAGAAAATTTACCTTTCACAGGATATGGAGCATCATTACCGAATCTAACATGCCCTCCATTATGTTCTTCCATAGTAATGAAGTTATGTGTATAACCAGTCATATGGTGTGAACAACAGCTATCTATAATCCAGGTATCATTCTTTCTTACATGTGAGACTAGGTATTTTTCTTCTTCATACATTTCTTCATCAGAATCATCCTTGATAGAAACATGCACAACCTCTTCACCGTCATCATCATTGGTTAGTTCTACATTAGCAATGTGGCATGATTTATTGCCTTTGTTCTTGAAATCTTAGAACCTCCTGAATGTGCTCTCTCTTTTGTTATTATCTTGGTTTTCTTTCTTCTCATCATCATTTTTGTTAGGACATCTAGCTGCAATGTGACCAAACTTGTTACATTTAAATAATTTCAAAGGTATCTAACCTCGGTACTTGCCTTTTTCTCACCGTAGTCTTCTAGCTTGTAGATCTTCAAACTCTTCTTGGTTTCTTTCATCTTTGACATACAGGTCTTCTCTCTCACTTTTGGAACTGTAAAACCTTTCACTCGCACTACTTGCATAACCATCACCTTATCTAGAATCTCTAGAGCTTCCAATTTTCAAAGATGACTAGACTATAGACTCAATCCTAGTAGTGGTAGGTAAACTATTGTCAAATTCATTTAGCTCAAAATCAATCAACTTACTAATTGTAGCATCTAGTGAAATATGCATCTGAGGAATGGATCTTAGTTCTTACATTTCTGACACTAGGATGGCATATATAGGCAAAAATATCCTCAACATTTTCATGTAACATCTTATTCTTCAATATGTCCTCCAACACCTCTTATAGAATTCACAATTTCCTTCAATCTTGTACTATACTGTGCAACAATTTCACCTTCTTTCATTCTCATAGAATTAAATTTGCCTCTCAAACTTTCAACTTTTTCCTTTTCAACATGCTGATTTCCACCATATACCAATGCAATCTTATCCCACATCTATTTTGTTGTATCACATCCTTTAAGGTCATTGAAATCTAGGTCGGTGAGAGAAGAGTATATCTCAATGATAACTTGTGTGTGATCTTGTCTTTCTCTTATTTTCTCAAATTTCATAGTCCCAAATGGTGGTGGTGAATACTCATTGTCAAGATAGTATATTGCATACTCTCCAATTCTAGATAAGTGCAGCCTCATCCTACTTTTCCATGTAGAGAAGTTATCCCTAATCAACTTTGGTGCCTCCCTCTTATACATCTTTGGATCTTTTAATCAAGTCTTTTAAACTTATCTCTTTAGAGTACTCAGCTCTGATACCAATTGTTGGTTTACTGTGAGGGGGGGTGAATCAGAAAATAGTGATCTTTAAACCTTAAAACTTAATATTTGATTCAACTCGATAAGAGAAACTTCAGCATCAAGTGAATCAACAAATAACTTCACTATAACAATCACCAACTTAAGTAATCATAAAATATCATGCATAATAAAAATTCAACACATATGACACCAGTATTTAATGAGGAAACCCAATTTGGGAAAAAACATCTGTGGGAATTGTCACCCACAAATAAAAATACTCTTCTGAAGTACGCTCGATTAAGAGCCAATCTTGTTAAAGATTACAATTTAAATTGTAAAATGTGAACCTATTAGGGGATTTGCCTTAGATTTGTTAGGATCTTCACCATGTTAGGAGTGACGTGGTTAAAAGGATTTAAAGACTCTTTTAGAATGTCACCTTTCACAAGGATTTTACAAAAAGATTGTTAAGTCCACTCGGTTAAGATATTTTCCTATGACAAATGTTAATAAGAAACAATATAAAGTTTGATCTGTAATACTGTAACTACCTCTTGCTTGATCAAATCCCTTATGTGCACTTTGACTACTGGCATCAACACTTCATTGGTCTCTGCTCTAGACTTGGATTTTCACCTCTTTCTTCTTCATTGCTTTACTCGGTAGCATATCCACACTTCAACTTGTCATCCTATCTATCATTCAAATTCATCCTTTATATAGGCTCTATTTTTTCCTCTTAATCTCCTTGATTAGGTTTTCCTTCAATTACTCTCAGCAGTCATATTAAATTTATGAATTGATTATATGAATTTGATACTCGGTGAACCATGTTAACATTACCTTGGAACTTAAACTTTTCTTGGAAGTTGTACCATCACTTTTGTCGCTTAATCTTTACCATAGATCATCACCTTGAATTTTCCTGATCGTAGATCGATGTAATCAACTCTTCTTTATCCTTGGAATCTGCCAGATCATTGTGGCTCTTCATTAAATGTCATTTTGATCCTCGCTCCATGCTCAGTGACTAACTTCATGTACTCGGTGTCTTGGCTTGCTCTTGGTGTCTCAGTGTTTCTACCGACAAACACTTCCCTTTACCGACAGACTTCATCCTAGTCGGTAACATAAGTATTTCATTTACCAACTTGACCTTACCAACTTGATAACATCAAATGTAAATTAGAAAAACAATATACCAATATTACCTTATCATTATCTAATATGTATTAGCTTCCCAATTAATTTCTTCATCTTCACAACTTTCCACTTTCTCTTTTCCTTAACTCACTCATCTTATATCATACTCTGAATGATATGGAAACTCAATATAAGCTAGAAATCAATTTCTTGACATCAATGAAAAAATAACAACTGATCTAGTCCATCTACAATCTTATATACCTCTTATCTCTATCTTCATTATCATCACCATCAGTTGAGTAACACAAGAGACCCTTAGAGTGGAACAAATTTATCCTACCACTACCACCACTATTGAACACCACCAGTGCGCGAAGCATTATATCCACCACCCATCCATGGTCACTAAGTCGTTATCCCCACTATCAAGCCTCTTTTCCCCCTTAGCCCCTATCAAAACTTTTCATTTTTTTCCTTCAAAGTGACATGGTCACATTTGTGGTCATATCTTAAATCCTAGGGGATTGGCCCTAGCCCCCTTGTTTTTTCTATAGGCTCCACAAAGGCAATTTTTTTGACAAAGCATAACTTGGGTATCTAGAGTCATTTTTTCACATATTAAATATTGTTGAAGAGATGGTTCCACCAAATTTGTAGTAATGCAAATAATGTCACCAAATTTTCTATTTGAAAATATTTATTGCAGCTTGGAGTGGACCCTTCTTTTTGGACTCTTGAGCTTATTTTTTATTGTAATCTCCAACTTTCACAATTCCTACAACATTGGGAAAGAATTGGGGAGCTCTATCATTCAGTCTGTGCAAATTTTCTAGATTTAGCCCAAGATGTTCTTTATTGTTTTTTTTTTCAATTGGATACTTTTTCTTGATTACTTGGATATCCTATTGCTTGAAGTGATACTATTTTTTGTGGGGGATTTATTTTCAGTTGCTTATCATATCTTACAGATTTTTTAATTCATGTGATGGTGTTAGGAATGATAGTCCACAACACAACTGAGAGGAGGGGGGGGGGGTGAATCCGTTGTGAGACAGATTATTAAAGATTAAACTTTATAAACAAAACTTTCATCCAAATGATAACACAGTAAATGCCAACACAATAACACAATCCTTTGTTGTCAAGGAAACCCTGTTAAAGGTAAAACCCCAGTGGAAATGATATAGCACTAGTATTGCTCCTTCTAGACCTCTTCTAGGGCCTCCTAGGTCACTCACTGATCTACTAGGGTTCTTTCACTAACCCTAGGCTCCTTAGGTATCTCATCACAAGATCCTAATTCCTTCAACTAGTGAAGAACAATAAAGTAGAACTCAAATCCTTGCAAACCTTATTCTAGACCCAAATTGGTCTTCCTTGCTCCATTTGTACAATCTAGTCCAAATGGATTCCAAACATCACCAAATTGGAAAGGCAGTATTCAAAAGTGTCAATAGGACCAATTTCAACCTCTGTAAACTCACTTCGCATCAAAAACCCAAATGAGCTCTAAGAACCCATGTAATTACCTCCAAAATAGGGCTACAAGCAATTAGCCCTATCTGGCCACCTTTTCTGCATTATCTTGGGAAAATATCTTAACAAGTGACAAATAGGCTTAGGATCTAGACACCCTTTACAGAGACACTAGATATTTTCTAGGTCTAATCCCTCAGAAGTGTCCGTACAGTCCTCCCTACTTTCATGCCTAAATTTTAGGGTTTTAGGCCGCCTTTACTATCTGCAAAAGAAATGAACTTTCTTGGCCAAAAGAATAGCTCCTTCCAACTTATCCTCTTGGTTGGGGGTCCTCCCTTGACTCACTTACCTCACCAAATTCATTGATTGAAGATATGGATGCTTTCAATCCCTCTAGCTAGCTCAGTAATCACTGATGATCCCTAGCCATGCCACTCTAGATCGCCTAAGGCATCATCTTAAAAATATCTGCCACCACTTCCTGGGCCCATCCTACTATGTACACAATGTACATGGAGTCTAATTTCATATTCCAAGAGCCCGCACCAAAGCCACAGTGGAAAATAAAGCTAAGACCCCATTTGCAAGCAATGCTCAAATCAAACCAGCGACTGGGCTAAATTTGAAAGATTTTATACAAACAATTAAAAATATTGAATCTAACAATCTAAAACCACAAGAAGTTCAAAAATAACCTACATTACATGAAACAAAGCTTACAGAAGTACTCTCAATCCATTACACTATCCGATCACCTCAAAACACACATACAGTCACTGTTATTCCTTAGCACAGTCCGTACATGAAATCTCTCAAACTTGCCAACCCTTAAAAAATACTAAGGATGGTCTTATATAGATGACCCTAACACTAAATGGTTATTTTTAGACAGTTAACCAACCAATTTCATCAAAGATGCAAACTTGACATAAAAGTTGTCAATGTTGTCAATAACAACATTGGCAACTTTTGGCAACTTTTGAGTTTGATTGCCAAACTTGGTCAAACCATATCCAAACTTGTCCAATCCACTAAATATGATGAAACAACATAAAAAAGGACCTCTAGTCCCTCTCTTGGCTCATTTTTCCACAAAATGCCAAAATTCCCTAATTGGACCTAAATGGACATAAGGGTCACCGAGAAGCTAACAAGACCTATCCTCCTACAAACATCCACACATTAGGACTCTTGGTCCCTTTATTCAACTAGTGGTCTGGCTAGAACCACTACAAGCTAAAACAAAGAAGGAGAAAAACCCTAGGTCAAATTTCTACACTAGCCTACCTAGGTGCTCATGCACCAAGGAATTAGCACCCACAAATAATGTACTGAGAGTATAGTATCTCTGTTAAAAATTTAGCCCTGTTAGGAGCTTATTACAACATTAGAGTACACAGTCCCTATTAAAGGACATACCCTATTAGGATTAAAGAACAATGGTGGGCTCACTGCCCAGGCATATTGCCTAAAGAAGGTTATTTCCACCCTCAAGTACTTACATTCCAAAACACAAGTGTATATAGAAAATATATAATCCAGTGAACTGTCTAATAGAAAATGTCTTTGCTTGGTTAGTTCCAATAAAGTACAATAACCATATTCCCTTCTCTACATCCAATAGACAATTAAGCTTGCAACTTACACACTTCTTTGTCTCTTCATACATACACACACACCTTTTCAAAAGAAAAGATCTCTCATATATATCCTATTACAATAATTGATTAGTTTGACCAATTAAGCTTTCCCAATATATAAATAATTATTTAACCCCTTTCTAAGATACACATGGTACCTAAAACAAGTATACATAAATTACAATACATCAAATATAATCCAAGATACGTAACCCATGCTCACAATCCACAATAAATGCTACATCTCTGAAGTCGGCCCCAAATAGGACTCCTCCATAATACACACCATAGATGATGTCATAAACACTCATATGACTTGCAACCCATAAAAAACCTTCCTGGACATGCCTTCTATCATCCCTCAATCTCGCATAACCTAAATCATCATCACATGTAAGATATAATCAAAACATAGAGACTCGCTCTGTCAATCATCACTGTCACAGTCCAGAAACCAGTCTTCACCAAAACATCTTTAACTCATCCAATATGCAATATTAATCCAAGTGACCTTAAAAATAATATCATCATACATCCTTCTACATATCCCCATCTTTTCTCATTCTGATTCATCTGTACAGTATCTGTACACTTCTGTCAGTCATAATAACTAGTCTGTTCTTACTCCATAGAAACATATGTTGACATTAGTGACAAAGCATGAATGCCAAAAACTTCAGTAGTTGCCAATTCCAACATCATCTAACAGTCTCCCCCTTTGGCATTGATAGCAACATAAGGGAAAATCCATCAACCCAAAAGTACTCTCTCTCAATACAATCTTCTCAATATCCTCAACACTATTTCTCACTTAAATAGTAGGGAATTTCACATAGAATCTCTCCCCCTTTGACAACAATGGAAAAGGGTTCCATAACTCTTCATCAATCTTTTGCAAGGTGTATCTTTTTCAAATCTTCATGTCTATAAAAACCAGGTGCAAAATCACCCAAATATATTTTGTAGTGTTCCTATGATCACTCCCCCTAAGGAGTAGATCCATACATCAAGTATAGAAAATGATATAGCTCTAAAATCCAATGGATTGATGCATTCCTGAATCAATTAATTACCATAGGGAGGGGTTCTCATGCCAAGCATTTTTCTAAGATACTCAAAAGCATCTTTTGGCCAATGTTTTGTAAATATATATGTTATTTGTTCCTTTGTGCTAACATACTCCAATCTGATCTCTTTCTCTACTACCTTGTCTCTCAATAAATTATACTTAATAAAAATATGTTTAGTCTTTGAGTGCATTACAGGATTCTTCAACATATTCACCATTCTAGTGTTATCACAATGGATAACCACTGGCTCTTCAAAAATTATTCCAATGTCCTTCAACATTTGTTCCATCCAAACAACTTGTGTATAATTTATAGTAGAAGTAACATACATAGATTCAATAGTAGACTGAGCTATACAATCTTTCTTCTTACTTAACCATGAAACCAGCCTTTTTCCAAGGAAAAATGCTCCTCCACTTGTACTCTTCTATCATCCACACTACCTACCCAATCAACATTAGTATAAGAATGTAAAATAAAGTCATCAAATTTTTCATACCATAATCCATACTCTATTGTTCCTTTCAAGTATCTGAAAATTATTTTCACAACAACAAGGTGTGTCTCTTTAGGATCTGCTTGATATCTTGCCACAATTCCAACTGCATTAGAAATATCTAGTCTGGTGTGAGTTAGATATTGTAGACCTCCACTCATTGATATGTACTTTTTCTGAAAAACACTCTGAGTTTCATCATTATTAGTAAGTTTATAACCGGTCACCATAGGTGTCCCAACAGGTTTACAATCTTCCATACCAAATTTCTTCAACATTTCCTTAAGATACTTGGTCTGAGATATAAAAATACCACTCTTGTTGTGATTAATTTGCAAACCAAAGAAAAATTTCATCTCACCAATTATTGACATTTCAAATTCATTTTTCATCTCTTTAGATAACCTTTTACTCATTTCATCATTACCTCCAAAAATGATATCATCAACAAACACTTCTATGATTAGAATTCCATCTTAGCTAGTTCATAAGTATAAATTATTGTTTGCATTACCTTTTCTAAAAACAAGATGAAGTAGATACATGTCTAGTCTTGCATACCATGCTCTCAATGCTTGTTTAATTCCATACAATGTTTTCTTCAACTTATAAACTATGTATTCATCTTCTGCCAAAGGAAACCCATCAAGTTTCTCTATGTATACCTCTTCCTCCATATCTCCATTCAAAAAATGCAGATTTCACATCCATATGATATACTTTAAAGTCTTTATGTGTAGCATAAGAAAGAAATAATCTCACTGCTTCCAACCTAGCAACAAGAGAAAATGTCTCTTCAAATTCTATGCCTTCTTGTTGCGAGTATCCTTTACAAACTAGTCTAGCCTTATTTCTTACCACTGTTCCTTCCTCATCCATTTTGTTTCTGAAAACCCATTTAGTTCCTATCACATTCTTGTTTTTAGGCCCTGGAACCAATTTCCAAGTTTTTTTTTCTTTATCTGTACTAATTCTTCCTGCATAGCTTTAGTCCAAGATTCATCTCTACATACTCCATCAGTAGATTTTGATTGAACTTGAGAAATCAAACAAATTTCATCTCTTACTTTTGATCTTGTCATCATTCCACTATTTGAATCACCAATGATTTGATCTTCAGGATTTTTCTTCTTAACATACCTCGGAGTCTTAGGATTTTCAGTAAGATTATTTGATTCATCTTGACAAACTTCAATCTCATTATCATTCTCCAAAGGTTCTGTAGGATCAATAATGACCTCCTTAATCTCTGCAATCTGACCACAATCATACATTCTCTCTTGAATCTAAAACCTTTCATCTATCCTCACATTATCACTTTCAATAAGCTTCCTCAATCTCAGATTGAAACATTTATAGGCTTTTCTCTTAGTAGAATAACCAAGGAAGATACCTTCATCACTTCTAGCATCAAACTTCACTATCTCATCATCTCTTTTGATATAGCATTTACTTTCAAATATTCTGAAATATTTTATAGTAGGAGTATGATTAAACCATAATTCATAAGGAGTCCTACTTGTACCTTCTCTGATCTGAATTTTGTTCAAGGTGTACATATCAGTACCAACATCTACTCTCTAATGAACATGTGATACATTTCCTTCCAGCAGCATAGTTCTGACAACATCTAATATTTTTACGTTCCTTCACTCTACTATCCCATTCTATTATGGTGTCCTAGGAGAAGATGTTTGTCTATATATTCCATGCTCTTCATAGTAGGTATTAAACAAGTCTGAAGTAAATTCACCACCTCTATCTAATCTTGAACATTTTATCCTCAAGCCTGATTCATTCTCAACTTTTTCTTTGAATATCTTGAATTTGTCAAATGCCTCAGATTTCTCTCTCAAGTATGTAACCCACATCATCCTAGAAAATTCATCAGCAAAAGTATAAAATACCTTCACCATAGTCATATCTTGTTCTCGTAGGACCACATAGATTTGTATGTACTAGATCCAACTTCCCTTTCATAGAGTAAGATTTTCTTTTAAAACTTCTTCTAGTCTGCTTCCCTATAACACACTCTCTACACATAGTGTTAGATGGTTTCACAATCTTAGGTAGATCTCTTACTTCATTATTCATACTTGCCTTCACAATATTATCAAAGTTAACATGAAAAAATCTTTTATGCCATAACCAACTGTCATCAACCTTCACAATAAAACAAGAATCCTCAGATGTATTCAATTCAAATACCGTACCTCTAGTTTTAGTACCAGATGCGATCAAGTCTACTAACTTACTTCTGATATAACATTTCCCATCAATGAATTTCAATTGATAACCCAAGTCCACTAGTTTTCCAACACTCAACAAATTATGCTTAAGTCCATCAACAAGCAACACATTATCAGTATTAGTTTTTCCATCCAGAGAAATAGATCCAACTCCAATAATAAGCTTAAGAGTATTGTCACCAAATCTTACAACACCACCATCATATCTTTTCAAACTAACAAACTTATTTTTATCTCTAGTCATATGATATGAACAACCACTATCTATAACCCATTCAAATTTCTTTTCAACATGAGATACTAAGGCTCTTTCTTCATGTATATGTTCATCATCATTAATAGCAATAATTTGAATCTCATCATACTCAACAACTGCATCATCAAAAAAACCTTCACTAGCATAATAACATTCCTTGTCTTTTGAATACTTAGATTTATAAAACTTATGTTTATGCTTTGGAACCATTGTAGGACATCGAGATGCAAAATGACCTATCTTGTTTCATGAAAAACATTTCAAAGGTAACTTTCCTTCAAATTTACCCTTACCTCTCTTTTCTCTTCTAGCGATTAGGGACACAACTTCATCTAGATTTCTTTCTTCTTCCTGTATCTGTTCCCATTCATCAGTATATTCTCCAAGTTCTTCTCTCAAGTCACTATTGTTGGTGCTTGCAATTCCTAATAAGGTCTTTTTGTTTCTATGCATAGTCACCTTGAATGTTGACTCAACTTTAGGTAGAGAATATCCAAGTTCTACAGCCTCAAAGGTTGTTAGTTTCCTAATCAACATCTCTCTATTGAAGTTCGGCGTCAAAGGTATAATCTCTTCTATATATTTTACTTTGGTTCTGTATACAGGTGTTAGGGATTTGAGAATCTTCACAATCACTTATTCCTCACTGTAAGTACCTCTAGAGTTCTTGATGCCAAAAATAACTTCAGTAATTCTCTATAAATATGCTCTAATGTTCTGATCATCTCTCATTTTAAATGTTTCCATCTGTGCCTTCTAGTTCTGTAACTTCACCTACTTTGTAAACTTATCTCCTTCATACAGTGCTTCCAATATTGGCTGAATTTCATGTGCAATATCTAAATCTTTTACCTTTGTGAATTCACCTTCAGATAGTGCATTGATCAATGCTTCCCTTGCAACCATGTTACATGCAAATAAATTATTTTCATCTTCAGTATCTTTATCCAATTCATCCTCAGCTTTCATCTGTTCCTTTCTTTTAGTAATCATCTAGAAGTTGATTCCCAAACATAGTAAATGTGTTCTCCTCTTGTTCTTCCAATTGTCAAAGTTTTCAGGATCAATTTTCAGACTATCCTTCCTATAGTAAGTCATCTTCAGGATCACCTCAAGTTGTTAATCTTTCTCTCTAAGGACCAGTAGCTCTGATACCAATTGTTAAGAATAACTGTCCACCAACACAACTGAGGGGGGGGGGGGGGGAANACCAACACAACTGAGGGGGGGGGGGGGTGAATAAGTTGGTGAGATAGATTATTAAACATTAAACTTTATAAACAAAACTTTCATCTAATTGATAACACAATAAATGCAAACACAATAACACAATCCTTTGTTGTCGAGGAAACCCTATTAAAGGTAAAACCCTGGTGGGAATTAGCACCCACAAATAATGTACTGAGAGTATAGTATCCATGTTAAAATATTTAACCCTGTTAGGAGCTTATTACAGCATTACAATACACAGTCCCTATTAAATGATAGACCCTGTTAGGAGTCAAGAACAATGGTGGGCTCATTTCCCAGGCATACTGCCTAAAGAAGGTTAATGCCACCCTCAAGGACTTACAGTCTGAAACACAAGTGTATATAGAAAATATACAATTCAGTGATCTATCTGATAGAAACTATCTTTTCTTGGTCAGTTCCAATGAAGTACAATAACCATATCCTATGCTCTACATCCAGCATACAATCAAGCTCGCAGCTTCCACACTTCTTTGTCTCTTCATACACACACACACACACACACACACTTTTTCAAAAGAAAATATCTCTCATATATACCCTATTACAATAATTGATTAGGTTGGCCATTAAGATTTCCCAATGCACAAATAATTATTTAACCCCTTTCTAAGATACACACAGTACCTAAAACAAGTATACATCAATTACAATACATTAGATATAATCTAGGATCTGTAATCTACACTCGCAATCCACAATACACGCTACATCTCTAAAGTCGGCCCCAAATAGATCTCCTCCAGAATACATGCCACAACTGACATAATCAACACTCATATGAATTGTGACCCATAAAAAAAAATCCTAAAAATGTCTACTATCATCCCTTAAGCTTGCATAACCTAAATCATCATCTCCTATAAGATATACTAAAAACAAGGAGACTCGCTCTCTCAATCATCACTGTCATAGTCCAGATTCCAGTCTTCACAAAAACATCTGTAACTCATCTAATATAAAATATTAAGCTAGGAAAAATTTGAAATAAGATCATCATACATCCTTCTACATATCCCCATCTTCACTTGTTCTAATACATCTATACAGTATCTATACACTTTTGCCAGTCATCATAAATAGTTTGTTCTTCCTCCACAGAAACATATGTTGACATCAGTGACAAAACATGAATTCCAACAACATCAGTAGTAGCCAATTCCAACATCATCCAACAGATGGTTCTCTCATTAATGTTTTGAAGGAATATCATAGTTTTTAATGGGTTTTTTCATTTCATCCTTCTTTGATCATTCTAAAGAGGGGGAAATATACAAAAAGAGAGATGAAATCATTTCCCATTTTAGATGGTTTCAATTGTTACCTTATTTGCATAATCATGTTCCCCTACCTATCACATCTAGTAATAAATTTGCTTGAAATAGAAAAAGGGGTCATGTCTTATCAGTTATTGCTATGCATGTATATGATGACATATTGAAGTTTATTGTTTATTTTGAGTGTTCTCATGCTCTTTGGACTACAATTTGAGAGTTGTATGAAGGTCTTGATATTCATCCATGATCATATTTCAAATTTTAATGTGTCTCTTCACTTTTTAAAAATGATACCCTATGATTGTGATATTGTTAGGGAATTTAATAATTTGGAGTACTTTGAAAATTTAGATGAGGGAAAGGTTGCTTCAAAGGTTCCCGATCCTTCATCAGAGATAGTTTTTATACCTTCAATTCCATTGACTCTTTCTACATAGTTATTTAAAACTTCCATCATTCCTACTAAGTAGGATCATCATTCTCTTTTAGATTAGGACTCATTTAAAGGTTTTAGTCCTCTTTGATGGTAGTCATTACACTCATTTTGTAAAACCATATTCAATTTATGTTCTTTTTCACCATCAGTTTCCATAGAGTTCTAGATTGTAACCTTCTTTCTTGATTGGGCATGTACCTGATTGCATTGTGACATCATCATCTTTCTTGGATAAGGAAAAACCTGAGAAATTTATAGAGACATAATTATCATTATTTATACTTCTGTATTTCAAAGCATATCTTGAATGGGAAGCATTCCTACATTTATACATGGTTTTGTTTGTCCCTAAAGGAAGACAAGTTATTTGTAAGCATTGGATGATATTTTTCCTTTAGAAAATTACCATTCTTGCTAGCGATTAGTCATTATGGGGGCGCCATAGTTTTTTTATCTTCCCCTCTTATGGGGGTCTCATTTGTATCTTTTTTATTGATGGTGTTCATGGGGTTTATTGATGTTGATACATCCATACAACACTTTATCTATCACTTGTACATGATTTTCATTATCTCTTTTTTGGAAAGGAATTTTTTCTCGCATGGTTTTATCTTTTTATCCTCTTGTGAGGGATAAGTTGCATGATTAGTTGTGCATGGGTACCTAACATGGCTTACTTTTTAGGACCCATGTCATTTTTTTCTTGTATCATTTGCGTAAAATTTTATTTCCAAAGTTGCACTTAAGCGGGGTATTAGTATGAATGAGGTTATTTCCTATCTACTTGTTAGTAGGAACCTTTTCACGTGTCAATTTAACTTAGGAGAATGTTAGTTTTCCTTATATCTTGTGTGACATTCTACAAGTTATTTATATGAGGTCATGTCTCATTATTTACTTTAGTCACATAGTTCATTTAATATTTGTTTGAGGCATTTATTATTTTACATTTAAGGTGCTTGTACATTGTATTATGTCACAATCATATCTCAATGTTCATGCAAGTTCATGTTGAAACTCTCTCTTGTTGAAGGTATCTTTCTTGGTCGATCCTTTGAAGTTTATAGCTTCATTATGGATTTATTAGGATCTCAAAAATTATATGATATTAATTATAAAGTCCCTAAGGGAAAAAAATAGATTGTCTTATAAAACGTGTTATGATATTATTCCCTAATGGTGAAGCCTGATTATATGATATTTTTTAATATGAATTCAGAATAACTAAGAGGGAGGGGTGAATCAATTATCCTCAGGTCTAGATGTGCCCATATAAATCTTTAAATCAAATTCAACAACTCAGATCTTCTTGACAGTAATAAACAATAAAAGTGTGCAGTTTACTATACTAATGAAATAAGCTTGCATAAACTTAACAATAAAACACAACAATAACATTCACACATTTTGACGCCATGATTTAACGTGGAAACCCAATATGGGAAAAACTACCAGTAACATGCTACCAAAATTTTACTCTTATGAAGTAATGCCCTGTGAGGAGCCAACCCTGTTAAAGGTTACAAAACACACTATCAAATGTGACTTGGTTAAAGGATTTAATCACCCTGTTAGGAGTGGCCTTGTCAGAGGACTTAGAACATTCCAATCTGAATGTCACCTTGTTCAAAGGATTTATACAATGACTCTTAGGTCAACCTGGTTAAAGGATTTGAACTAATACAATGGCTAGAAAGTAATTAACAGATGTGATCTGATTCATACAACTTACTTTGCAAATCCAAATCCAGTTTCAGCTCTAATGCTAATTCACTAAGTGGCCTCCATTCTCATCTCAAACTTCATATCTTCTTGGAAATCTGTCAATAAGTCTCTCTCTGCTTCTCTGCTCAGCCTTCTCTGCTAGGTCTTGCCAATCAGTCAATTAACCATGCAACACTTTGCATTCCACTTTTCCTTGCACTTGGATACCATAAAAATAACCACAGTAGGTTATATTATACCTCTTCATCTAGGTCAAATAAATATTTTTCCGCTTATCCAAGATCGTAGATCTTAGGTTAGGTCAGATCCAACGGATCTTTCCATCTTTAAATTTAATTTACTTCTCCAATACAGTCATTAATTAACCATTGAATCCATGTGCTAATAAAGGTTTCCCTTGCATTAAATGAATATGGACCAATCTTAATTAATAATGTATATCCCAATAAAATCAATTATGTCGGCCATAGATCTCAAATCTCATCAATAAACAAAATACTGTTGCTCGGCCTTTCACTATCTCCCTCAGCATTTCACTGGCGCTCGACATCATCTTTGCTTTTCTTGGCATCACCTTTCGATTTTCTCAGCATCGACTTTGCTTTGCTTAGCATTGACCTTCCAGTGAACTGTCAGTGCTAGATAAACAATGTATCACTTTGCCAAAGTGCCAAATGATCAAGTACCCTGGTTTATACTCATAACTCAACCATTCCTTTGGTCTTCTTTCTATCCCATTCTTTTCAAATCTTCATCAATCAATGGATAAGGTACTTCAAACATACAACGATAGTCTCACCAGTTAAGGTTTGACATCATTGACAAAATAACAATTGTCTACATTGTAGCAATCTTTCCAACAATCTCCGTCTTTGGCATTGATGGCAACACTAAACTATAAAACAATAATTTCCAACCAAAGTTACCATACAATCCAAAAAGTGCCTGTGTTCCTGATATGTACAAATTTTCATTAATGTATTTAGCTTCATTCTGACTCCCTCTATGTCTAAAATCACACTGATGTTTTATGTTACTGTTTAACTCCCTCTTTCAGTAATATCTCCCTTGTATCTATTTTTCTCTATTGTTTTAGCAATAATCTCCCTCTTTGACAACAATGCCAAAGATGTTGACATCTTTATCATGTAGATTCTTCTATTCTAATCTTTGTATCATGTTGTTCCTGTCATCTTTGTATATGAATGATTTAATTTTTTGTTCCTGTTTTCCACTTCATAGTTTTTAGGCAGCATCCTAAAAATCTGACTTACTGTGCATCAATGTGTCTAGTGTTCTTATCAAAACATTTGATGCAATAGTACCATTCAGTACTAGTTAGCCTCTGCTAGGGGAATTACCCCCAGTTTACCTCATAGATACTCATGAGCATCCTTGGGTAATTCTTTTGTAAATATGTTTGCCAACTATTCCTTAGTGTTCAAATATTCCAGTCTCACTTCCTTCTTCTGAACTAGCTCCCTCAAGTAATGATACTTGATAGCTATATGTTTTGTCTTAGAGTACATTACATGATTTTTAGAAATATTAATGGTACTCGTGTTATCACAATATATGAAAATTGGTTCTGTGATCTCCTCTTTCATACCTTTTAGTAGTATCTTCAACCACACAATGTTTGAACAGTTAACTGCTGTTGCCACATACTTGGCTTCAGCTGTAGATTGTGAAGTGCAATTCTGTTTCTTGCTTTTCCAGGAAACTAATCTTTTCCCCAAAATAAATTCTCCTCCTATGGTGCTTTTTCTATCATCAACATTACTAGCCCAGTCAGAATCAGTATAGACTCTGAGTTCAAACTTGTCATTCCTTTTGTAATATAGGCCATAGTCTTCTGAACCTTTCAAATATCTCAAAATTATTTTCACTGCCATTATATGTGTCTCTTTTGGATTAGCATAAAATCTAGCAACAATTTTGACTACTAATGCAATATTAGGTCTACTGTGTACAACATATTGCAGCTTACCAATCATTGATCTATACAGTGTTTGATTTACCTCTTTTGTATCATCATTCTTTGTCAACTTCTATC
This sequence comes from Thuja plicata, assembly GCA_018584345.1. Taxonomy (NCBI): domain Eukaryota; kingdom Viridiplantae; phylum Streptophyta; class Pinopsida; order Cupressales; family Cupressaceae; genus Thuja; species Thuja plicata. The sequence goes on from MU226740.1 coordinate 70,539, forward strand.
CAGTAGCCATGGGTGTAATCACTGGTTTTGAATCTTACATACCAAAAGTTTTCAGTATCTCCTTGATATATTTTGATTGTGTAATATAGATACCATTCTTCATTTGACGTATTTGTAGTCCAACAAAGAATTTTATCTCACCAAACATAGACATTTCAAATTCAGTTTGCATCTCTTTTGAAAATGCTTTACATATCATATCTTGTTCACTTAATATGATGTCATCCACAAAAATTTCAGCCAATAAAATTCCTTTACCTTGCTCTGTCTTCAAATATAGATTGATGTTGTCATTAGTTCTTGCAAATCCAATCTTCATCAGATAATTGTGCAATCTTTCATACCATGCTCTTGGTGCTTGCTTCAGTCCATAAAATGCCTTGTGCAGTCTGCAAACCATGTTCCTCTTACTTGGGTCAACAAATCCATCAACTTGTTCAATATATACTTCTTCTTCTAGTATCCCATTTAGAAATGCAGACTTCACATCCATTTGATAGACTTTAAATCCTTTGTCGGCTGCATATGCAAGTACAGTTATTACACCCTCCAATCTTGCAACTGGGATGAAAGTCTCTCCATAGTTAATTCCTTCCTCTTGTGCATAAACCTTGCATACCAGTCTTTCTTTATTCCTTGTTACCTCTCCATGTTCATTCAGCTTGTTTCTGAATACTCACTTAGTACCAATTACATTTTTTTTGTCAGGTCTAGGTACTAGTGTCCATGTCTTGTTCTTTTCAATTTGGTCTATCTCTTCATTCATGGCTTGAATCCAGTCTTCATTGTCCAAAGCATCTTTTACTGTCTTAGGCTCGAAATCACATAACAAGCATGTGTCTTCTCTTAATTTGCCTCTTGTCATAACTGCAGAATCCTTTGCTCCTATGATTTGATCAGGTTTATGGTGCCTTCTTACATATTTTTCCAAAGTAGGCTCTTTCTTAGCTTCATTTTGATCGTTCAAGTTCAATTCAGGGTGAAACTGTGACTCAAAATCTCCATCAGATAGCTCGATAGTCACTTTCTATTGCCTGACAATTTCGTTATGTGTCTCGGAAGGTGCAAACTGTTGCTCGACAACTTCATCTTCAGTTATGTTTGAATCCTCCTCTTCAGGATATGTGAATGATCTATAACGTTCAGGCTCAACCATGCTTTTAGCTTCATTTCTTTATGCATGTTCATCAATTCTAACATTTGCACTTTCCACAATTTTGTTAGTGTTAGAATTCAAACATTTGTATGCCTTACTTTTAGTAGAATATCCAAGAAATATGCCTTCTTCTCCTTTAGAATCCATTTTACCATTTCTGTTATCCTTCAGTATAAAACATTTGCTCCCAAAGACTTTAAAGTAACTTACAGTAGGTGCATATCCATACCATAGCTCATAAGGTGTAGAATTTGTACCTTTCTTGACTTGTACTTTGTTCAGGGTATAAACAGCTATACCAGCTTCTCTCCAATATTTGTGTGCAATATTTTTCTCCATCATTAATGTTCTAGCACAGTCCATGATAGATCAATTTCTTCTTTCAGCTATACCATTCTATGGTGGCGTCCTAGGTGCTGACATCTATCTTTTTATCCCTCGGTCATTGCAGAACCTGTTAAACTCATTAGAAATAAACTCTCCTCCTTTGTCAGATCTCAGACATTTCAAACTCTTACTTGTTTCCTTTTCAAATTTTGCCAAGTACCACTTAAATAACTGAAATGCATCAAATTTTTCTTTGAGAAACATAACAGTCCTCATCCTAGAGTAGCCATCTACAAATAGAATAAAATATTTGTCTCCACAGTAACTTTTCTCCCCAATAGGTCCACAAAGGTCAGTATGAACTAATTCCAAAATATTCTCAGAAGTATGATTTTTGCTTTTAAAACTAGATTTAGTCATTTTTCCCAACTGACATTGCTTACACATTGTATTCTCAGGTTTCTTTAACATAGGCAGCCCTCTAACCTTTTTAAATTCACTTATGCTTACCAAGTTATCAAATTTAACATGACATAGCCTCTTATGCCATAACCAAACCTCATTATATTGTGCAAGCAAGCATGTCTCTTCAGCTAAATACAGATAAAACAAGTTACCTTTTGTTTGCTCACCGTCTCCAACTAATTCTTCATTGGCATCATAGATCTTTGCTTTCCTGTGATGGAACTCAACTTTGTAACCAAAAGTGTTAAGATGTGAAACACTCAATAAGTTATACTTAAGATCATCAACCCAGTATACATCATCACATCTAATCTTATTAGTCAATTGAATTGATCATTTCCCTTTGACTCTACAATGTGTATCATTACCAAACTTAACATATCCACCTTTGCATTGATCTAATGTTTCAAATTTGTCCTTATCACCAGTCATGTGATGTGAGCAACCACTGTCAATGATCCAATGATCACCTTTACTCATATAAGATATTAGTGTAGTTTTCTCATCATCATTAGAATCATCTTTCATTGCAACATACACTACTTCTATATCATTTTCATTAGATTTATCAGATTCACTGTCAGAAGCTTTTTAAGCTATATAGAAAGATTTCTTACCTTTGTCTTTGTAGTCCTTATAATTTCTGTAGTCTCGGTCATCCTTTCTATCTTTATACTTCTTGTCCCTTATTTCATCCTTCTTATTCTTGTCAGGACATCTAGCAGCACTATGACCAACTTTGTTACAAGAAAAAAAAATAATAGGAAGTTTACCTTTGAATTTTCCTTTTCCTCTAGCGAGTCTTCTTGCCATAAGTGCCTCAAGCTCTTCTAGATCATCATCTGAGGTGTCACTATCACTGTCCACACATTTCTTTCCTTTCTTTGATTTGTTGATGACCATCTATGACTTGAATGTAGATTCAACAGCTTGTGGAGTATAGTTGTCAAAATTTGACATCTCAAATGTAGTAAGTCTGCCTACCAGACTTTCCAAAGTTAAATTGTTATTAGGAGTATATCTCAGTTCTTGAATTGCAGATACTCTAATAGAATAAATAGGAAGAAGTGTTCTCAATACCTTTCTCATGATAGTATCTTCATAAATGACTCCCTTAGCTCCTCTAATAGCATTTACAACTTCCTTTATTATCATAGTATTGCACTATATTTTCTCCTTGTTGCATTTTTAAATCATCAAACTTAGCTCTCAAGCTTTCAGACTTGGCTCTCAATACATTCGTATCACCTCCATAGATGGTTGTAAGGGCATCCCACATCTTCTTTGTGCTTGTACAATCTTTGATGTCCTCAAATTCATGATAGTTCAAAGATGATGCAAGTTCTAGCATTGCTTGATTATGTTCATGCTTCTCTCTTACTTATGTAGCATTCAGAACTCCAGTAGGGGCTACATATTTTGTTTAGATATGTTGTTTAGTAGAATCACCAATACCAGCCAGGTGAATTTTCATCAAACTTTTCCATGCAGGAAAATTTTCCTTGTTGATCTTTGGTCCATCCCTTTTATACATCTTGATCTTTATCTCCAAGTACCTTCAAAATTTTCAAGAGAACATAGCTCTGATACCAATTGTTAATATGAATTTAGAATAACTGAGAGGGGGGGTGAATCAGTTATCCTTAGGTATATATGTGCCCATATAAAACTTTAAATCAACTTCAACAACTCAGATCTGCTCGACAGTAATAAACAATAAAAGTGTGTAGTTTACTGTACTAATGAAATAAGCTTGCAAAAACTTAACAGTAAAACACAACAATAACATTCACACATTTTAACACCATGATTTAACGTGGAAACCCAATATGGGAAAAACCACCAGTAACATGCTACCAAAATTTTAATCTTCTGAAGTAATGCCCTGTGAGGAGCCAACCCTGATAAAGGTTATAAAACACTGTCAAATGTGACCTGGTTAAAGGATTTAATCACCCTATTAGGAGTGGCCTTGTCAAAGGACTTAGAACATTCCAATCTGAATGTCACTTTGTTCAAAGGATTTATACAATGACTGTTAGGTCAACCTAGTTAAAGGATTTGAACTGATACAATGGCTAGAAAGTAATCAGCAGGTGTGATATGATTCATACAAATTACTTTGCAAATCCAGATCCAGTTTAAGCTCTAATGCTAATTCACTGAGTGGCCTCCATTCTCATCTCAAACTTTAGATCTTCTTGGAAATCCATCAAGCAATCTCTCTATGCTTCTCTGCTAGGTCTTGCTAATCAGTCAATTAGCCATGCAACACTTTGCATTCCACTTTTTCTTGCACTTGGATACCATAACAATAACCACAGTAGGTTATATTATACCTCTTCATCTAGGTCAGATAAATCTTTTGCCACTTATCCAAGATCATAGATCTTAGGTTAGGTCAGATCCAACAGATCTTTCCATCTTTACATTTAATGTACTTATCCAATACAGTCATTAATTAACCATTGAAACCATGCGCTAATATCGATTTCTTGTGCATTAAATGAATATGGACCAATCTTAATTAATAATGTATATCCTAATAAAATCAATTATGTCAGCCATAGATCTCAAATCTCATCAATAAAAAAAATACTGTTGCTCGACCTTTCACTGTCTCCCTCACCATTTCACTGGCGCTCGACATCATCTTTTCTTTTCTCGGCATCACCTTTCACTTTGCTCGACATGGACTTTGCTTTTCTCAGCATTGATCTTCTAGTGAACTCTCAGTACTAGATAAGCAATGTATCACTTTGCCAAAGTGCCAAATGATCAAGTACCCTGGTTTATACTCATAACTCAACCATTCCTTTGGTCTTCTTGTTATCCCATTCTTTTCAAATCTTCTTCAATCAATGGATAAGGTACTTCAAACATACAACGATAGTCTCACCAATTAAGGTTTGACATCAATGACAAAATAAAAATTATCTCCATTGTAGCAATCTTTCCAAACAATATTATGTAGTTATCATAAATCAAGTAAATTCTATATATATTTTTATAATGGATTAAAAAAATAAAAGGATTATCTATAATTAATTCCCCCACTGCTAATAACCCTAATGATATGGTGGCTTCCCTGTCTCAACCTACCTCATCCTCAAAAATGCCAACTCCCATGAGGAATAAGCCCAAGAACTCACGCCAAGACAAAGATGGTTTGGTGGGAGAAGTTCAAATAAATATTGACTCGGAGGATGAAGAGGAAGACAATGACAGCAGGAGGAGGTCCCACAAGATTGTGTCCAACACCCAGGTTAAATAGAAGGCAGTTAGGAAAAGATACCTAGAGGTTGAAGATGAAGAGGGGGATTCAAAGGAGGAAGAAGGGAGGAAAAAAGGGAGTAGTAATGAAAAAAATAAAGGGAAAAATTTAAAATTAAGGAGGATAGCTTAGACAGAGACAAAGGTAAAGTTACCCCGACTAAGGAGGGAGGTGAGAAAAGCCAGGAATCTACCCAGATTTTGGCTAGTTTTAAATTGCCCACGGTGGAATTCTCCAAAAAGAAAATGATGGGAGAATAGAAGACTGAGTCGTCGCTTACTGCTACCTCACCTTTGGGCTAGCCGAAGGTTAATGTGGATAAGAAGGATATGAGGGGGAATAAGGATGGGGTCCCGAAGGAAAGTTATGAGGAGGATAAGGCCGACCTTAATCAAATGAAGGGCGATATTAAGTGGCTCCATGACTTAATTCAAGACTTGGGCTCCAAAAATTACCTACAGGTGATAAAGGATGAAATCAGGGAGCTGGGAGAGAGATTCAACATAACTGCAGAATTCATCGTTAAAGTGATGCATTCAGCGGCTATGAATCTTCAGCTTCTGCACCTGGAGAGTTTGAAGACTTAAGATGAGGAAAAGAACGAGGGGAAGCTTTTACAGTTTCTTGCAGAGGACTGGCTGAAGCTGTTGCTAAAAGAAGGGTGGAAAAACCCCAAGTGATTTACCTTCTATTCTTTTTTAGCTTCTACTGGTGGTCAGTCGTTAAGGGCCTGCTTTTTACTGTGTTTTTTAACTATGTTGGTCGTAAGACTATTAATTGGTTTTATGCTAATGTTAGGATTTTTAAGAAATTTTCTACTACTGATGTTCACGGGTTGGTTACCAATTTCATTGTGAAGTTGGGGTCTTTTAGTGATCACAGTATGGTTACCAATCTCGTGGTGAAGTTGGGGCCTGTGGTTACTAGTTTTTAGTTTTTGATTTTAAAGAAGGGGATAGGTTGAGGGTGTGTTGCTGATGGTTTTGTGCTAGTAGTTTGACACTTCTCGTGTTGGATTTTTTTCTATGTTGGGTCAGCCCTCATTGTGGCTTCTTTTTAATCAAAAAAAAATAGCTACAAGAACAACTATAATGATATGATCAAGCATCACTTGAGTAAAAAACTTGGCATTGCTTCCATTGTTGTCTTAACTTTGAGGACAATCATAAGATAGCTAGGTGCAAAGAAAAATGTTTAGGATTAATTTAAGTAGTATGTAAGAACAATATTTAATAAATTCATGCAACATATATTCTTATCAAAATGAGAACAAATTCATAATTTAAGTAGGAGATATTTTCCAAAGCAAGTCGAATTCATAATATGTTATCATAAAAGTGTAATAAAACAAGTTTTGTTAGAAAGAGTGATGGTAAGGTATGTCATGTGAATGCAATCATCTAAAATTAATGGTGTAATATGAGATGAATAAAAAAATCTCTTTTTGAAAGGGAGGAGGAAGCTTTGGCTTGTATGATAATGTCTTATAAATCGGCATCTTCAAATCAGGAAACTAAATTAAATAATGTGTTATGGGAATAGCAAGTTTATAAACGAAAGAAGGTAAAAAAAAATTACAATACATGGGCTACAAAGATATAAGATATGAAAAATATTGATAACAAAAGCTATGCAAAAGTATTAGAAAACTTAATGACCATTAAGATTGGAGTTGTGAAAGAAGAATAACAAAAACAAATCTCTTTTGTTTCTTTTAATATAGAAAAACAAATCTCTTTTTTTATAAGGGGGAAGGAAATGTTTGACTCTTTTTTTTATGATAATGGGCTTTATAAATGGACATCTTCATATCAAGAAACCAAATAATGCAATGCATTATAAGAATAACAAGTTTATAAATGAAAGAAGGTAAATTAAAAAAAAAATCAATACATTGGTCACAGCGACATAAGATATGACAAATATTGATAACAAAAGCTATGCAAAATTATTTGAAAAAGTGATGAACAATAAGATTGGAATTGTGAAAGAAGAAACATAAAAAAAGGTGTAATCAAGAGGGAAAAGGTAAGGAGTGCAAATTGATTTTGTTATGCCCTGCATACCCCTTTTTGTTTTTTTTTTTGCTTTTTTGTTCTTGCCTTGCCCTTTTTTCTGTCTTCTTTTTATTTTCTTTCTCTGGGGTTTTCTTCCCCATGGTTGTGTTTTGTTTTGTTGGTTTCTTGTGCCTCCGGGACCACGGTCCCAAAGTTTTTCATCCTTTGTTGAGAGCCGGATTCCGGACTTCGGGATTCTTCTCCATGATGTTCTCTTTCCTTAACGTGATATCGCCGCAGGGAATCCTCGGGCCCGGAGTTCAGAGATCTGTCTCTCCAGAGTTTGCTGATGGAAAGGTGGCTTTCTTTTTACCATGGGTATAAATAGAAGTTACTTGTCATTTTCACATTTACCATGATTTAAACACTCAAGAAATCAGAGCAATTTCAGAGAAATTTGCAGAGATTTAACGTTAATCCAGTGCTAAATACTTCCATCACTTTCGAGTGATTGTGAGTGCTTTGTAGTGGCGGATTGTGATCATTTGGAAGTTGTAGCTATTGCAAAGCTTCTATGGAGGCTTCTTTCCTTCTCCTTTCTACATTCTTAGGTTGGTTCCTCTTTTCCCTTTGGTTTTCCTTCTGTTTGGTGTTGTTTTCTTTCTATTTTTGGTTGTCTTTGCCTCTTTCTTCTGTTTTGTTCATTTTGTTTCTTTCTGGTTTCGCCGTCTGTTGGTGGGTCAGCTCTGCCAGAGGGTTTTCCACCCTCTGTGTAGGTGTATTTTAGTTTGTAAATAGTGTAGGAAGTTGTAAATAGTCTACGTTTGCCTGGGTTTCTTGTAGATAATCGTTCTGCGGTGTATATGTGTAATTTTAGTGTATATTTGTTGTATATCCCTCCATTATCTATGTATGTATCCCTTGGCTCCAATGTATATCCTATGTATATCCTTCTGGGTAGCTTAACAAGCTCTTCAAGTCACCCATGCCATTGGTTTTTTGCCTGTAAGCTCGTTCTGAGAAGAATACCACCTGTTTGAAACTTGGCTCTCGGCCGGTTTCAAACAGGCAATTTTCTCTCTCCTCCATAAAACTAGCCTGGCCCTCATTTATGTCCCATGCACACATTTAAATCTTTCCAAGTGGCCTTCACTTTTTGCGCATTCAGACAGTTGGCTCTGCCGTCATCGCCATAACTCCTATTTATTACCTACGCACGTGGCGCCCACGTGGGCCTGACGGTTTGCTTTTTTTTTGCACATCTTTACCAACGGTTACTTCTCTGAGCTTTGGGTCTCTTTCCATCACCCATCCCCATGTCCTTCTTACCAAATGTGATAAAATTCCCAGACCTGGATGGCTAGTCAAATTCCTAAGTTAATGTGTGCTTTCTAGAGTTTTTGAATGAAACTAACTTTTCAGGGAAAGCAGACACCGTAGTGGTAAGATCTTCGGACCCTGAAGTATTTATTTATTAATGCATTTTGATGATCTCTTTGCCTTACAGGTTTTCGGGATACACTTTCAAACATGTTTGAGGCATCTGCATCCTCACCGCCCGAAAGTCCAGAACTTCCATCTACAGCTAGCACCAGGGCATCAGTAAAATCTAAATTGGAGAAGGCTCTGGAAAAGATGCCCTTAAGCCTGAAATACGTTAAGGACAGAGTCATCGCAGGCTCAAAGATTGAGTCAAAGGTCCATCTTTTTACTGACACCAGCATTGGAACATGGCCAGAAATGCAGGCCTTGGTCAAAGTGATGTATATCCAACGACAGGCTGGAGATCCTTTGGCCATCAAAATTGGAAACTATAGAATCCTAAAGGCAGCTTGCTTCTCGTGCTTAGTGCAGTCACCATAACTTATTCTTACACTCTCGGCTCTTTACAACCCATCTGTTTGGGCTGTTATGCTCGCACCACCGGAGCCAACAGGGTACTCCACTCCTCTAGTGTCTCTTGACCCTGATACCTTCCAGAAGGGTTTGGGCATCCCTCAATTTGCTAAGGTAACCGTGGTCACCCAGTTTGATGCCTTGGCCCAATTCAAGCAATTGGAGGAAGTAGCCCGCATATATATGAACAACAATTGGCTCAAAGTCCCGAAGAGGGACCCCAAGAGAATGAGGCTAGAGATCCCTAGATCCAAATTCAAGGAGAGCATCCAGATGGGGATAATAGCACTATGTCAGGTCTTTGGGCAACAGCATGCCTGAGAATTCTCCAAGTGGATGTACTACTTCTTTCTTGGCATAAGTCTAGCCGGGGAGTTTTTTGACTGGGCGGCTATAATTTCAAACCACGTCGACTCCCAGTTCCTCCAACTGGCCAAGAAGAAGAAATTTTACATGACTTCTTATGTTTTCTGGGCCCTGGCATAGTAGATGCCCCACACCCATGGGCTACTCACAGACGGCATACTCAGGCTTGGCTCAGATCAAAAGGCCCCGTGGGACTACTTCCCATAGATTTAATGGGAAGCCAGTTTCCCCAGTTTCTGCAGAGTAAACGACGCGTTCGTTTACTATCACCTGCTCACACCCACCCGAGATGCAGGATACCGCCTGACCACAGAGGTGATGAATTTGGTCCAGAGTTATAGACACTACTATATTCAATACCAGTAGCATACATATGTAAGGGTGAGCGGCTTCTCTGGGAAACCCTACTTGTTACCCAAGCACTGCGGGGACAAGATGGTCCTGCTGGAATTCTGCAGGCAGATAATGGAGCTACACACCTTCTTTGCCCTAAAGAAGGTGACCAATATTCCATTCCCAATCACTTTTGGGAATTATTCATGCAGCCTAGCTACCGCCAAAGAAGCAGACAATGAGCTGAAAAGCTATAACTTGGCAGAGTTCTACTCGGCATGGAAAAATTTTGATCCGCACGGCAAGATTGTGGTGACACTTCCTCGGGCTTCATATCCACATCAATACCACATGGAGGAATTTTGGAAAGACTGCCAGGATGACGTGGAGGTCTGGAGCTGGCAGTACGTCAGGATGACGACAAGCTTGATGGAAAGATTGAAGCTTCAGAGGTTCCCAGAGGACTTCTCGGATGCCGGCCCCATGATCGATCCCCACTACAAAGCAAAGGGAATCGATACAATGGCTCTCCCACTAATATATTGGGATGCCCAAGAGGGGTCCACCATTAAGGACTTCACTCATGAG
>MU226740.1:80990-118531 GCA_018584345.1 Thuja plicata
ACTTCTCGGATGCCGGCCCCATGATCGATCCCCACTACAAAGCAAAGGGAATCGATACAATGGCTCTCCCACTAATATATTGGGATGCCCAAGAGGGGTCCACCATTAAGGACTTCACTCATGAGGTGGTTGAGCACTGCCACACTTACTTCAAAAGTATGTGCCCCGGGAGTGTCCGAAGAGCAGCCCAGCCAGTACCAAAAGAAACTCCGGGGGCCGAGACTTCTTCACAGAGAGTGGATAAATGAAAAGGAATAGATACAACTCCTCTTGTGCAAGAAGTCCCCATTAAAGAATAGATAAGGCAATCAGTAGCAGCCTCCCAACAAATAAGGGAGAACCTAATCACATGGCTGGCTACCCCGGTGCTCGTGGTCGGACCTGTTAATCCTCCATCCTCCCCTTCACTAGCGGCCTTAATGGTTAAGGAAACAGGGGTGGATCCAGTGGAGCAAGCAGCAGTAAGGGATGCGGGCCCACCCTTGATTACCCAAAGTAGAAGGAGGCTTGACCCTAAGCCTAAGAAGGAACTAGAGCTGGGGATGCCCCAGGCTCCACAAGTTGAAATTCTCTCTTCTGACTCTCCAGAGCTGGAGAAAGAAGAAGAACTCACTGATGTCCCAGACAACCCTCCCCCACAGGATGATTTTGACAATATATTTGCAACTGATGAATTTGGTAACTTACAGTGGGGCATCGATCAGGAGGTTGAGGTCCCAGCATAGGAAGAAGCTAAGGAACAAATAGCCACGTAGGAGTAGGGGCCAGTGGAAGAAGAAAAGGAAACAGAGCCAGAGATTGCCTTCGAGGCTCCGGAGATGCAAGATGCAGGGGTGGACCAACAAGGGCAGAATGAACAAGCGGCACCTGCTGAGGGAACCAGACCTATGGGAGCAACCATAACCTCAGCCGCCATGTTCCAAGTGCCACTCTTCGGAGAAAATTTTGGGTAGGTAATAACCATGATGCAAACACTGAATCTTGGCCCAGTACCTCCCCAACTTCCAAAAGATATATCAAAAGAAGAAGAAATCTCGGCAACTGAGGCTGAAGAAATGTAAGAACAACAAGAGAAGGAAACCCCCAGGACAACTGACGAAGGTCCAGACAAGGCTGGAGATACAAAGGATAGGGAGAAAGAGATAGACGTCACTGGGGGAAATGTTCCTAATGAGGCCCAAAATAAAGAAAGAGGGGTAGGTGAGACCCACACCATTGAGGAGGAACAACAACAAGGCACTGGGGAAGAACCAAAAGAACAAACTTTGGCAAACAAGCCACCCCTATTGCCTTAGTGGTTAGTGGAGAGAAAGAAGAGAAAGGCTCCGTCCACCCCAAGAGCTCATCTCTCTCTAGCTGAGATGATGGCCCAGGTCCAAGAACCACCAAAGGCCAAGAAAGCCCAGACGGTTCATACTTTTCGAACTGGGCTGGGAGGAGAAACAGTTGACGTTGTTGCAACACCTCCCCCAGACACCGATGCGATGACAGTAGAGGCCAGAGATTATGATATCACAGAGATATCGTTGGGAAAGAGAGGTAAACAGGGCGAAGTGGACTAGTTAAAAGAAGCGGCCAAGGCGGTGGAGGCCAGATATGAAAAAGAGGCCAAAAGGCTCAAAGCAGAGAAGGAAAAGATAGCGAACCTCATGGGGTTGCTTACTGAGCTGGCCCAACCCATTAGTTCCATTCCTCCAGAGGCCTCCACATCCAATGCACCATTACTGCAAAGTGACATTGACTCCCTCCGAGCAATGAAGAAAAAGGCCCAGGCGGTCGATGAGTGGGTCGCTTTGCAAGTAGGAAACACCTGGCATTTCCTACTGTCCACCCTCCCAGATTTGTATGCGGCATGACATATTTTTCATCAGGCAGAGATTGTTCTTAATATATGGGAGGGTGACATGGAAAATTACGAGGCTTGGAAGGTAGAGCTGGAAGAGCTCCTCAACCTCGGGGAAGAGATGGTCTCCGAATCTAGGATTCTGGGAGAAGAATCATTTGATTTTGTGAGGACCCAATACTCCAGACTTGACCTCACATTGGAGGTACTCAAGCAATTGGTAGGGTCTCTGCATGAAAAAATCAACACTGTACAATATTCTGTAAATATATACAAGACATTTGTAGCAAAGGTCTCTGGGGTTTACCCATTCAGCACCGATACATGCACCCCAGAGGAATATGTCCTGGGAAGATTTGATGAATTAATAAAATCCAAATACCAATCCCCGTAGGGACTGAACAAGACCCAAATGATGGGGCTAACCCGCATGATCTTTAGTGGTCATGATGCGGCAAAAATGGCTGATGAGTTCAAAGATAATGTTCCGGAGCTTGGAGAGAAAATTGAGGCGGCTAAGTACCGGCGGTCTTTCCTCAAGAAAATTGATGAGGATGGGATCTCCCACCTTCTCCAAACATTCAATGACAACAACCAACCATAATGTTTCTCTAGAGGCCAGAGAAAACCCACACATTATGTATTCTTTATTCTTTCAAAATGTAAGTTCACAGATCCTGGAGTCCTGGATCCTAAATTTTGTATTCTTTCAAGTGATCTGTGTCCCGGTCCCCGAGGCCGACCGGTCACTTTCAGAAGTGGTTAATAAAGGCTATAAGAAGGTAGTTGGCTACATCAAGAAACATCAGATTAACAGTTAGTTTTTTGACAAATGGTCTTCTCGAGGCACCATTTCAGAGGTACACCTAGCACATTCAAGACAGGGTGCCGCATTTCCCATTTATGAGGCATGTAGCCCCGATCCCTATGGATTTGATTTCTTCCTTCTCCTTCCTGACTCTCTTCTTGAGGTTGATGCTTCTGCTGTATATTCTTGTCTCATTCTTCTGACATGTCAGGCCTATTCCATCTCAAGATATTTTGTAGGGTGGCGTAGGTAGTACCGGCCCCTGAATATTATATTTTATTGAAACATGATGTAAAATAGGGTTAGGGTTAGGGTTAGAAAAAATGTGTATAAATAGTAAGATCGGTCTATTTCCAAGGGTCAACGAAATTGATGATTTTTCTATCCACAGTAATAGAAAAGCATTTTTTCATTTTAGTTGCAGAGCTCAATGCTCCATTGTTTCACTTTCCAATAGTTAGATGCTCCCCTGGAGCCACCATTGTTTCACGCACTAGTGCTTGCTGGAAGAAACATTAATGAAGAAGGGATAATTCTTTGCAATGATTTTGTTGGCATTCAAACTTCTGAGTTAATGGTATTTTATGTTTCATGTTCTTTATGTCTTCTGCTCTGATATGTCAAGTAGATTAACGACCTCTTTTCCCTTGCTACTGATAAAATATTAGCTAATGGTTGCGTATTTCTTTGGTATTTAGTGTAGTATATCAGAGCATTATCGATGTTTCAAATGTTTAAGCATAACTATAGTTAGATGAAGTACTTCTGACCCTACAGGATCTTTTTTATTTTATTTTCTAAGTGTAGAATGCTTGGAGGAACCTCACCGTACTAAATCTCTGAAGAGAATGAGTTGAATAAACCATTTATCCCCCTCAAAAATATTCACTTCTCCCAACTGAGCCCCGCACCGTCGTGACCCGACACCCAGGTGCTTGGAGGCCCGGGGAGTCTAACTTCCCTGGATAGCCTTTGTAGGCGGAGTTGGCCAGTACCCCTAGTACCCGGTGACAACTTATGACTCTTGGAAGACCCGGTTAGCAAAATCCCGTCAACTCAAACTGGTGCTAGAAGGAGGGCATGAACTCATCCCCCTCCTGAGATTCTGATTTTAGTTCCCTGAGCTATAGTTTTAGAAGTCAAGCCTTCAGTGGGATTGGGTCTTTCTCCCTCGCGAAATTCAAAAGAATCCTTAGGTCTGCCCCAGATCCTGGAAGGTTTGTCAAACTTGAGCCTCCTGCTCGAAAGAAACAGACCCCGAAAACCACACCAGCCACTATTGTCTGGGGGTCTAGCATATCTCAGAATACCCAAAATTCTCAGACAATTCTGGGAACTAGTGCTCAAACTACCCAAAATCTAGTTCCCCCAATGGCTGCATATTTTAGAAACACCGGGTCCCCAATGGAAACTTTTTCGGGCACAATCAATGACTTACCCTCGCACCTGAAGAAGATTTGCCCATGATATGAGCACCTAGGCTCACGAACTGTAGAAGAGAATTTACAGGCATATAAGGATGCCATGAACCAACACCAGATATAGCATGAAGATGTTGTGACCTAGATGTTTCGCTTGTCTTTAGGGCAGGGCGAGTTGAACTGGTACCTTAACCTTCCTGCCAACTCCATTAATAGTTGGCAGGACATGGAGGACACCTTCTTGGATGCCTTTCATGTACATGTGGACCCAACCTGGTCCCATAGCCAGTTCATCTCCATTAGGAAGGAACCCAATAAACCTCTTGCACCATTCAACCATTGGTTCCAGCGTGCCTTAAAGCGGTGCACGGGCCCTTTCATTCCATCTCCAGAAGTAACCATACAGACTTACCTTAACGCAATGGACCCCTTCGTTGCCACTCTCCTTTGGAGAATGACCGTCGCGGGCAACCAGGACACTTTGGTGAAGGTTTACAACCTAGCTTTAGAATTATCCTGTGGTCTTAACAAATCCCCAGGCAGGATTGGGCAGAGTGTGCCCTTCAACATGGTCCCCAGCGGAACAGCGTACGCCGAGGGATATAACCCCAATCTGGCAATAGGTGCTCCCTCAATGGAACTGAATCCCCCACCACCGCTGATAGACCAGCATGCCCGGTATGTTTATCCAACGCAGACTTAGGTGGTACCAGGTCTAGAAGCTTTCCATTTGAATCAGCCATAATAGGCACAACAACCTCAGACACAAACGTCTAGAGTGCCCTTCTTTCAGTCATCCGCGACTGGAGGATTGCCGCCCTCGACTCCGGTTAATACTGCTGCCTTCCCGGGAAACCAACAACAACAACCGTCACACTGTGATACCAACACTCATTTGATCGCCGAGGTTGAGTCCCTCTGGCGAATGTTGTCTATCTTGACTATGGACATGGGTCAACTGAAGGCGGGGTCCTACGCACCCCATCATTCTAACTCCCAGAGGGGGAATATCTTCTCCGGCCAATGAAACAACAATGCCAGGGGAAGAAACTTCAACAACAGGCCTAGGCCCAATCAACAGTAGTGGAACAATAACACGAACAATGGAGGTCCACCTCCAAACCAAAATGTCAACCAAAATGGTGCTGGACCATCACATTTCACACTAGTCATAGACTTCCAGCCCATGACTAATTGGTATAGATTGCACGACACGGGCTCACACAATGAGGTAAATTGTGCCACATTGGAAAAAGTCATCATGATCTCCCAGCTAGACAGACAACAATCGCATGATGCTACTTCCCCAGAGCCTCCTATGTAGGAGTCAACCCACAGTGCCTTCACCTGTGAGACTATCTTCTTCGAAACTTCCAGGGTAGATGAAGAAGAATCCAAATTGCATGGATTCTTTGATGAATCTAGCTTGCCCTTTGAGGCCAATGCCTTCACCAACCCACGGACTCCATACAATACCCAGAGTCAGGTCGGTAAAGGACTAGCTTACACGCCTATGCCCCCTATCAAGGACACTCCTCCTCCCTGGGATAACGTAACTGATCGACCTGCTCCTCTAAAAGGTTCTAGTTCTAACCAAGTGAAAGACCTAGCCGAGGGTAGTCACCAATTCCTGGGCAGAAGATTCGACATTACAAAGGCGTTAGAACAGACCTCCACCTCCATGACCTTGATGGAGGTTTTGCGAAACTGTCCCGAGTAGAAGAAGTCTCTTCTGAAGCTCTTGGGAAACCCTAAAGTCATCAGTCACCCACCCAAGACTGTCTCGTTCGAAGATGCCAATGTGGATGTCTTTCAGGGAAACAATGAAGATCCTCCCTTCCTACTAGGCCTGAATATCCAAGGCAAAAACATACACAATTGCTTAGTAGACTCCGGAGCTCCAGGTAACATCATGCCCTTATCCATATGCTAGAAGCTTAGATTCTATCCCACCCCATCTAATGGTGCAGTCATCCAGCTGGATAAGACTGCCGTAAAAATGGTGGGAGAATTAAAGAACGTCCGGATATAGCTTATCGAGGACCCCAGGATAGCCAGTATAATCAACATCCAAGTGGTGGACATCCCAGAAACTTATGGGATGTTATTAAGTCAGAATTGGTCTAAGTCCTTGAACAAATACTTTTCGACCGACTTCTCCCACTTATGGCTCCCCTAGGAAGGAGAATCAAATAAGATCTAGGTTGAAAGTGAACCTTGGATAACACAGGCCCTTACCGAGGTCAGGAGGGTCAGTGAGGTCTTCTTCTTTGAGACTTCTCCTGGGGTGTACCTACCCTTTGAAATCTTAACATTTGATTTCACCCTCGGGGAGGATCCCATAGTGCTGCAGAGAACCCAGGACCTAGAAGAAAAGCTGAGAGTTGAGGTTGACTCTCAAGGCGCCACGGTGACCCCTGCCACACTCCTGTCCAGCAATTGGTGTCAAGTGCATTATCAGAAACATTCAGAACTTGAGTGTGGGCTTTGCCTTTCAGTCGCTACCCAGCACATCAACACCTTCTAGAATAGAGAATGTATAGCTGATTCCCCGAAGCCCAGTGTTCCTACAAGATGCACTGCTTTGGTGTCATCTCCCCGGGAATCCCAAATCCAAACTCCTCCGGAGGTAAACCCTACTTGCACGCCAAAAATTCAGGAGGAAGCCCCTCCCAAGTCTCTCAAAAGCAATCAAAAGGCTACTCTCACTCCCCAGCCCCAAACTACGAATAGCGATTTGTGGACCCTCAAGTTTGATGGGTCCCAATCCAAACAAGGCTGTGGGGTCAGGGTAGAATTAATCAACTCACAAGGGAAATCCTTCCTCGTGTCTTACAGACTATAGTTCAACTGCATAAACAATGTCATAGAGTACAAGGCTTTGGTCCTTGGACTCTTATTTGCATTAAGGAAAGGTGTCACCCGCCTCCAGGCTCTAGGCGAATGAGAGTTGGTTGTCAAACAAGTTTGGAGTCAATATACATGTCACGAAAAGAGACTGGCCACATACCGCAATCGGGCTTGGAGCCTTATTGAAGATTTTGATGCCTTTGGCATTGACCTCATTCCCCAGCGATGAAACTATGTCCAGGATGCCCTTGCCATTTCTGCCAGTAAACTTGAACCAATGGCCATCTCGCATCTCCAAAGATTTTCTGTTGAGATGATCCCCACCCCGTCCATTCCAGATAATGTCACCCACTTTCAGGTTTTTGAGGATGATCAACATATCCTAGCCTTCATGGCGAATGTTGGTGTCTTTGAAGACCAGATAGTGGAGGAATGAGACCATGACGATACTGGGAAGGGTGACAAAGACGATGGGATCATGGACCTATCCACTAATACTATCCCGAAGGGGATGGTTGCACTTGAGCAAATCTTTGACTTGGACCCTCGGGCCTGGGAAAAGATGTCATCTTCCTCTGAGGGAGGAAAGTTTGAAAAGGTAAATATCGGCCAGCCCGGTGAAGAAAAGATGATCCACATTGGCACCTCCTGCTCCCCTGAGGAGAAGGAGAAGATTCTCGTGGTTCTCCGAGAATACATAGATGTAATTGCATGGGGTTATGAGGATTTGAAAACATGTGACACATCCATTATGACTCATACTATTCCCCTAAAACCTAATGCTAAGCCTTTTTGGCAAAGCAACGACCGGTCAACCCACTGATTGAGCCTCTGATTCGGCAAGAAGTAGAAAAA
This sequence comes from Thuja plicata, assembly GCA_018584345.1. Taxonomy (NCBI): domain Eukaryota; kingdom Viridiplantae; phylum Streptophyta; class Pinopsida; order Cupressales; family Cupressaceae; genus Thuja; species Thuja plicata. Next base: position 88,768 of record MU226740.1, read on the forward strand.
TTATTGTTAGCCCGGATAATCTTTCCAATCTGGCACACTACATGGGTTGCCAATCTAGTCCCTGTGCGGAAGAAGAGCGGCGAGATTCACCTTTGCGTGGATTTCAGAAACTTGAATAAGGCCTCCAAGAAAGATAATCACCCTCTCCCTTCATTGGATGAGGTGTTACAGATAGTGAATGGATCCCAAATGATGTCATTCTTGGATGGATACTCTGGGTATAACCAGGTCATGGTTAAGTATGAAGATAGGGAGAAAACAATGTTTACCACCAAGTGGGGAATGTTTGCGTATAGGAGAATGCCCTTTGGTTTGATTAACGCAGGGGCCACATTTCAAAAGGCCATGGAAATTGCGTTCAAGGGCCTTTTGAATTGGTGCATAATCATCTACATGGATGATTTGACCATCTTTTTCTGGGACAAGCGTGACCATTCCGCCCATCTCGCTCAGATCTGCGAGAGATGTCGCCGGTATGGAATATCCGTCAACCCCAAGAAATGTATATTCGGGGTCACCGAAGGGAAATTGCTCGAGCATATCATCTCCAAGAAGGGCATAGCCATTGACCTTGAGAGAGTTGAAGCATTGCTAAACTTACAAATGCCCGACAACAAGAAAGAGATGCGATCCTTCTTCGGAAAGATCAACTTCGTTCGGTGGTTCATCACCGAATTTTCCAAAATAGTTAAACCACTCAATGAAATGATGAAAAAAGATACCAAGATTGAGTGGAGTCCTGAAGCAAAGTGATGACTGAAGCACCCATCTTGGCTAGTCTAAACTAATCCCTTCCATTTTACATTTACTCCTTCACTTCGCCGCATTCTGTCGCGGCAGTGTTGACTCAAAAGGTTGAAGGGGAAGAACAACCAATAGCTTTCATGAGCTCCCCCTTCAAGAATGCCAAAGTTCGGTATTCATCACTAGAAAAGCAGGCCTTTGCTCTAGTTTGTGCCGTGAAGAAATTCTGGCATTACATTCTCCGGAGCAAGGTGCATGCTATCATTCCAGACTAAGTTGTGAAGTCTCAGCTAATGCAGAGTGAGTTGGCCGAAAGATGGGGGAAATAGATGGCCATCCTCCAGGAATATGATTTAGAGATGTAGCCCATGAAGATAGTCTGAGGCCAGGGATTGAGTCGAGCGATGGCAGAAGAGACTCCGCGCATAGAATGCCAAACGTACAAAGTGGAGTCCATCACTCAAGACCCGTGGTATACTGATCTAGTATATTTGCTACTAAATAACAGATGCCCAGAGGGGTTACCTCCCCATAAACACCGCACCCTACGAATGAAAAGTGCCCACTTCATGATCAAAAACTTCGCGCTCCATCGCAGGAATTATGAGGGAGTGTACCTCCGATGCATCGAAAGAGACCAAGCTGTGAAGATGATTGATGAATTTCACAGGTAGTTTGGAACCGGGCATGGCTCAGCCGATGCCACTGCCCATCAGATCCTCTAGGCAAAATACTATTGGCCTTGTATATTCAAAGATGTTTACACTCATGTTAGAAAATGCCACACTTGCCAAACTACGACGCATTGTGAGCGTAACCCAGCTATGCCTTTGCAACTAGTCTTCGAGGCTAGGCCCTTCACCCAATGGGCATTTGACTTCATCGGGGAAATCAACCCCAACTCATCTGCCAATCACTGATACATTCTTACTGCTACTGATTACTGCACCTGGTGGTCTGAGGCTATACCTTGTAAGAATAACATGACAGACGTAGTTATCAAGTTTTTGGAAGAAAACATCATCATAAGGTTTGGAATGCCCTTTACTTTGGTATGCAACAATGGTCTAGCATTTTCTTTGGCACAATTACTCGAGTGGACCTACAATCAAAATATCACTCTAAAGTTTTTCAGCAACTATTACCCCCAGGGGAACGACGTCGCTGAATCTACGAATAAAAATCTACTTGAAGTGATCAAACACCTGCTAGAACAGAATCCTAAGGATTGGCATCAAAAGTTGAAGTTCACCCTCTAGGAAGATTGCATTCAAATTAAGGCCGCCCTGGGAACATCCCCATTCCATCTGGTTTATGGCCAAAACCCTATGTTCCCGATTAACTTACAGATCCCAATTTTACAGTTTATGCAAGAATTCAGCAACAGGGACAACATTGTGGAGGTTTGGCTCCTAAATCTAGTGCAAATGGAAGAACAGTGAGATGCAGCCCTTGAACATTTTACGCATCATCAAGCAGTGGTAAAATGATGGTTTGATCGCATAGCCCAATACAAGGCTTTTTAGATTTCAGACTTGGTCCTGTTGTGGGATAAGGCCTGGAAAAAAAAGGAAAGCATACCAAGTTCCAACAGCTCTGGCTCAGACCATACCTAATCTCAGAAATCTACGGGGCAAATACTTACCGCCTTAATGCCATGATCGGGGAACCTGTCCCATTGCCCGTCAATGGACAGTTTCTCAAACACTACTTTGAATAGGGTAAGTTTGTCCAAAATTATACTTTATGTAAAGCCTTCCGCTTGTAAATATTTCTTTCCTAGTGCCTTGTTGGGAGGTACCGTGTCTTGTAAATAGCCTAGTCAGCTGCCCTCCAGGGAAGTCCTCTTTTGGTGGTTTTTTGTTTTCATTTCTGGTTTTCTTTTCGGGTCCCAGCGTTTTGTTCTCTCTTGTAAGGATTGGAATGCTTCGCATAAACTCTGGTCTCCGATACGATGTCTGTAGCATGGTGAACTTAAGAATCTATCTTTAGCATAGTGGAACTGACCCAGTATCCGGAGTTGTTTTACAAGTTTGGTGGTACATTTTGAGCAATCTCCATCGGGTTTTATCTCTGGAGGTCTGGCAATTAGTGAACAAAAAAATATAAGGAAAAAGTAATCGGACACGCCGAGGATAGATCAGTTGTACTGGTTGGTTGACCCAGGTCTGAACTTTTAAAGAATTCTTTTCGGGTCTGGAGTTTTATCCCCTACTCAACATATGAAATAGGTGGAAAGGTGAAAGAAGTACCGCCGTTAAAATTAGCTAAGCTTAAGCTTAATGGTGAAAGAAGTACCACCCTCCCACCTAGAAATGAACAAAATAACAAGAAAAAAGAAAGCGGGATGAAGCTCCGGTCTCCGGGAGATAAACAAATCTGATGACTGGTTCAATGTAATTAGTGCCTCTTCTCTACTCCTCCCAGTGGTCATCGGCTTGATCTCCTTTAAAAGCACACACTCCACCACTGATGAAAAGACTATGGAATGGATCCCGGGTGGCCGAATTTTCTTAGATATGTTTCTCTTTGCCTGTCAGATACTTTGAGTAGTGACTTGTTCTAGTTTTGCTAACCAGAGATTCTATAGTTCTCAAATGTGCTAAGGTATTTGTCCTAGATAGTCACCATTTTTTATGCCCTGCATCCCAATCCCTACATTTTGTGTGCAAAATGTTGGGTCCCCCCTTTTTGTTTTTTTTTTGCTTTTTTGTTCTTGCCTTGCCCTTTTTTTTGTCTTCTTTTTGTTTTCTTTCTCCGTGGTTTTCTTCCCCGTGGTTGTGTTTTTTTTTGTTGGTTTCTTGTGCCTCCAGGACCACGGTCCCAGAGTTTGTCATCCTTTATCGGGAGCTGAATTCTGGACTCTGAGATTCTTCGCCATGATGTTCTCTTTCCTTAAGGTGATATCGCCGCAGAGAATCCCCGGGCCCGGAGTCCAGAGGTCTGTCTGTCTGGAGTTTGCTGATGGAAAGGTGGCTTGCTTTTTACCACGGGTATAAATAGAAGTTACTTGTCATTTTCACATTTACCGCGATTTAAACACTCAAGCAATCAGAGCGATTTCAGAGCAATTTGCAAAGATTTAACATTAATCCAGTGCTAAATACTTCCATCATTTTTGAGTGATTGTGAGTGCTTTGTAGTTGCAGATTGTGATCATTTGATAGTTGTAGCTGTTGTAGAGCTTCCATGGAGGCTTCTTTCCTTCTCCTTTCTGCGTTCTTAGGTTGGTGCCTCTTTTCCCTTTGGTTTTCCTTCTGTCTGGTGTTGTTTTCTTTCTATTTTTGGTTGTCTTTGCCTCTTTCTTCTATTTTGTTCATTTTGTTTCTTTCTGGTTTTGCCGCCTGTTGGTGGGTCAGCTCTGCCAGAGGGTTGTTCGCCCTCTATGCAGGTGTAGTTTAGTTTGTAAATAGTGTAGGAAGCTGTAAATAGTCTCCGTTTACCTGGGTTTCTTGTAGATAATCATTTTGTGATGTATATGTATAATTTTAGTGTATATTTGTTATATATCCCTCAGTTCCCCATGTATATATCCCTCGGCTCCAATGTACATCCTATGTATATCCTTTCGGGTAGCTTAGCAAGCTCACTGAGTCGCCCATGGCACTGGTTTTTCGCTTGTAAGCTCATTCTGAGTAGAATACCACCTGTTTGAAACTTGGCTCTCGGTCGATTTCAAATAGATAGTTTTCTCTCTCCTCCATAAAACCATCCTGGCCCTCATTTATGTCCCATGCATGCATTTAAATCTGTCCAAGTGGCCTTCACTTTTTGTGCATTTGGACAGTTGGCTCCGCTGTCATCGCCATAACTCTTATTTATTACCTACCCACGTGGCGCCCACGTGGGCCTGACGATTTTCTTTTTATTGCACATCTTTACCAACGGTTACTTCTCCAGGCTCCGGGTCTCTTGCCATCACCCATCCCCATGTCCTTCTTACCAAATGTGATAAAATTCCCAGACCCAGATGGCTAGTCAAATTCCTAAGTTAATGTGTGCTTTCTTGAGTTTTTGAATGAAACTAACTTTTCAGGGAAAGCAGACACCGCGGTGGTAAGATCTCTGGACCCTGGAGTATTTATTTATTAATGCATTATGACGGTCACTTTGCCTTGCAGGTTTTCGGGATACACTTTCAAACATGTTTGAGGCATCTGCATCCTCACCTTCCGGAAGTATGGAACTTCCATCTACATCTAGCACCAGGGCATCAGTAAAATCTAAATTGGAGAAGGCTCTGGAAAAGATGCCCTTGAGCCTGAAATATGTTAAGGATGGAGTCATCGCAGGCTCAAAGATTGAGTCGAAGGTCCAGCTTTTTATCGACACCAGCGTCAGAATATGGCTAGAAATGCAGGCCTTGGTCAAAGTGATGTATAGCCAACGATAGGCCGGAGATCCTTTGGCCATCAAAATTGGACACTCTAGAATCCTAAAGGCAGCTTGCTTCCCGTGCTCAGTGCAGTCACTGGAGCTTATTCTCACGCTCTCGGCTCTTTACAACTCATCTGTTTGGGCTGTTATGCTCGCACCGCTGGAGCCAACAAGGTACCCCACTCCTCTGTTGTCTCTTTACCCTGATACCTTCCAGAAGGGTTTGGGCATCCCTCAATTTTCCAAGCCAACCGTGGTCACCCGGTCTGATGCCTTGCCCCAATTCAAGCAATTAGAGGAAGCACCCCACATCTATATGAACAACAATTGGCTCAAAGTCCCGAAGAGGGACCCCAAGGGAATGAGGGTAGAGATCCCCAGATTTGAATTCAAGGAGAGCATCCGGATGGGGATAATAGCAGTATGTTGAGTCTTCGGGCAACAGCATGCCTGAGAATTCTCTAGGTGGATGTACTACTTCTTGCTCGACATAAGAACAGTCGGGGAGTTTTTCAACTGGGCGGCTATAATTTCAAACCACATCGACTCCCAGTTCCTCCAACTAGCCAAGAAGAAGAAATTTTACATGACTTCTTATGTTTTCTGGGCCCTAGCATAGTAGAGGCCCCACGCCCATGGGCTACTCATAGACGACGTACTCAGGCCTGGCTCAGATCAAAAGGCCCCGTGGGACTACTTCCCACAGATTCAATGGGAAGCCAGTTTCCCCAGTTTCTGCAGAGTAAATGACGCGTTCATTTACTATCACCTGCTCACACCCACCCAAGATGCAGGATATCACTTGACCACAGAGGTGATGAATTTGGTCCAGAGTTATGGACACTACTATATTCAATACCAGCAACATACATATATAAGGGTGACTGGCTTCTCCGGGAAACCCTACTTGTTACCCAAGCACTGCGGGGACAAGATAGTCCTACTGGAATTCTGCAGGCAGATAATGGAGCTGTACGCCTTCTTTGCCCTGAAGAAGGTGACCAATATTCCATTCCCAATCACTTGTGGGAATTATTCATATAGCCTGGCCACCGCCAAAGAAGCAGACAATGAGCTGAAAGCTATAACTTGGCAGAGTTCTACTTGGCACGAAATTTTTTTGATCCGCACGGCAATATTGCGGTGGCACTTCCTCGGGCTTCAGAGCCACATCAATACCACATGGAGGACTTTTGGAAAGACTACCCAGATGACATGGAGGTCCAGAGCTAGCACTACATCAGGATGATGGTAGGCATGATGGAAAGATTGAAGCTCGGGAGGTTCCTGGAGGACTTCTCGGATGTCGGCCCCACGATCGATCCCAAGTACAAGGCAAAGGGGATCAATACAATGGATCTCCCACCAGTAAATTGGGATGCCCAGGAGGGGTCCACCATTGAGGACTTCACCCATGAGGTGGTTGAGCACAACCATGCTTACTTCAAAAGGATGTGCCTCGGGAGTGTCTGAAGAGCAGCCCAGCCAGTACCAAAAGAAACTCTGGGGGCCGGGACTTCTTCATAGAGAGTGGATAAAGGAAAAGGAATAGATACATCTCCTCCTATGAAAGAAGTCCCCATTAAAGAATAGATAAGGCAATCGGTAGCAGCCTCACAACAAATGAGGGAGAACCTAATCACACGACTGGCTACCCCGGTGCTCATGGCCAGACCTGTTCATCCTCCATCCTCCCCTTCACTGGCGGCCTTAATGGTTAAGGCAATAGGGGTGGATCCAAAAGAGAAAGCAGTAGTAAGGGATGCAGGCCCACCCTTGATTACCCGAAGAAGAAGGAGGCTTGACCCTAAGCCTAAGAAGGAGCCGGAGCTGGGGATGCCCCAGGTTCCGCAAGTTGAAATTCTCTCTTTCGACTCTCTGGAGCCGGAGAAAGAAGCAGAACCCGCCGATGTCCCAGACAACCCTCCCCCACAGGATGAGTTTGACGATGTCTTTGCAACTGATGAATTCGGTAACTTACAGGGAGGCATTGAGCAGGAGGTTGAGGTCCCAACACATGAAGAAGCTGAGGAACAAATAGCCCCGCAGGAGCAGGGGCCAGTGGAAGAAGAAAAGGAAACAGAGCCGGAGATCGCTTCCGAGGCTCTGGAGATGCAAGATGCGGGGGTGGACCAGTAAGGGCAGAATGAACAAGCGACACCTGCTGAGGGAATCGGACCTATGGGAGAAACCGTAACCTCAGCCACCACGTTCCAAGTGCCACTCCCCGGAGCAACTTTTGGGAAGGTAATAACCGCGGCGCAAACACTGAGTCTTGGCCCGATACCTCCCCTACTTCCAAAAGATATATCAGAAGAAGAAGAAATCTCGGTAACTGAGGCTGAAGAAATGCAAGAACAACAAGAGAAGGAAACCCCTGGGACAGCTGACGAAGGTCCAGACAAGGCTGGAGATACAAAGGACAGGGCAGAAGAGATAGACATCACCGGGGGAAATGTTCCTGATGTGGCCCAGAATAAAGAAAAAGGGGTAGGTGAGACCTACACCACTAAGGAGGAACAACAACAAGGCACCGGGGAAGAACCAAAAGAACAGACTTTGGCGAACAAGCCACCCCTACCGCCTCAGTGGTTAGTGGAGAGAAAGAAGAGAAAGGCTTTGTCCACCCCAAGAGCTCATCTCTCTCTAGCTGAGATGATGGCCCAGGTCCAAGAACCACCAAAGGCCAAGAAAGCCCAGATGGTTCATACTCTTCGAACCAGGCCGGGAGGAGAAACAGTTGTCTTTGTTGCAACACCTCCCCCAGACACCGATGCGGTGACAACAGAGGTCAGAGATTACAATATCATGGAGATATCGCTGGGAAAGAGAGGTAAATAGGGTGAAGTGGACCTGTTAAAAGAAGCAGCCAAGGCGGTGGAGGCCAGATATGAAAAAGAGGCCCAAAGGCTCAAAGTAGAGAAGGAAAAGACAGCGAACCTCATGGGGTTGCTTACTAAGCTGGACCGGCCCATTAGTGCCATTCATCCGGAGGCCTCCACGTCTGATGCACCATTACCACAAAGCGATATTGACTCCCTCCGAGCAATGAAGAAAAAGGCCCAGGCGGTCGATAAGTGGGTCACTTTGCAAGTAGGAAACACCCGGCGTTTCCTATTGTCCACCCTCCTGGATTTGTATGCGGCACGACATGTTTTGCATCAGGCAGAGACTGTCCTTAATATATGGCACAGTGACATGGAAAATTACGAGGCTTGGAAGGTAGAGCTGGAAGAGCTCCTCAACCTCGGGGAAGAGATGGTCTCCAAATTCTGGATTTCTGGGAGAAGAATCATTTGATTTCGTGAGGACCCAACACTCCAAACTTGACCTCACATTGGAGGTACTCAAGCAACTAGTAGGGTCTCTGCATGAAAAAATCAACACTGTACAATATTCTACAAATATGTACAAGGCATTTGTAGCAAAGGTCTCCGGGGTTGACCCATTCAGCACCGATACATGCACCCTGAAGGAATACATCCTGGGAAGATTTGATGAATTAATGGAATCCAAATATCAATCCCCGGAGGGACTGGACGGGACCCAAATGACGGGGCTAACCCGCATGATCTTTAGTGGTCATGATGCGGCAAAAATGGCCGATGAGTTCAAAGATAATGTTTTGGAGCTTGGAGAGCAAATTGAGGCCGCTAAGTACTGGCGGTCTTGCCTTAGGGAAATTGATGAGGATGGGATCTCCCACCTTCTCCAAACATTCAATGACAACAACCAACCATAAAGTTTCTCCAGAGGCTGGAGAAAACCCAAACATTTTGTATTCTTTATTCTTTCGGAACGTAAGTTCCCGGATTCCGGAGTCCTGGATCTTAAATTTTGTATTCATTCAAGTGATTCGTGTCCCGGTCCCTGAGGCCGACCGGTCACTTTCAGAAGCAGTTAATAAAGGTTGTCAAAAGGTAGTTGGCTACATCAAAGAACGTCGGATTAACAGTTGGTTTTCTGACAGATGGTCTTCTCGGGGCACCGTTTCAGAGGTACACCTGGCACATTGGAGACAGGGCGCCGCATTTCCCATTTATGAGGCATGTAGCCTCGATCCCTGGGGATCTGATTTCTTCCTTCTCCTTCCTGACTCTCTTCTCGAGGCCGATGCTTCCGCTATATATTCTTGTCTCATTCTTCTGACATGTCAGGCCTATTTCGTCTCAAGGTCTTTTGTAGGGTGGCGCAGGTAGTACCGGCCCCCAGATATTGTATTTTATTGAAACGTGATGTAAAATAGGGTTAGAGTTAGGGTTAGAAAAAATGTGTATAAATAGTAAGACCGGCCCATTTCCAAGGGTCAGCAAAATTGATGATTTTGCTGTCCACAGTAATAGAAAAGTGATTTTTCATTTTAGTTGCAGAGCTCAATGCTCCATTGTTTCACTTTCCAATAGTTAGATGCTCCCCTGGAGCCACCATTGTTTCACGCACCAGTGCTTGCTGGAAGAAACATTAATGAAGAAGGGAGAATTCTTTGTAATGATGTTTTTGGCATTCAAACTTCTGAGTTAATGGTATTTTATGTTTCATGTTCTTTATGTCTTCTGCTCTGATATGTCAAGTAGATTAACGACCTCTTTTCCCTTGCTACTGATAAAATACTAGTTGATGGTTGCGTATTTCTTCGGTATTTAGTGTAGTATATCAGAGCATTATCGATCTTTCAAATGTTTAAGCATAACTATAGTTAGATGAAGTACTTCTGACCCTGCAGGATCTTTTTCATTTTATTTGCTAAGTGTAGAATGCTTGGAGGAACCTCACCGTACTGAATCTCCGAAGAGAATGAGTTGAAGAAACCAGCTATCCCCCTCGAAAATAGTCACTTCTCCCAACCGAGCCCCGCACCGTCGTGACTCGACACCCAGGTGCTTGGAGGCTCGGGGAGTCTAACTTCCCCGGATAGCCTTTGCAGGCGGAGTTGGTCGGTACCCCCGATACCCAGTGACAACTTATGACTGTTGGCGGACCCGGTTAGCAAAACCCCGTCAACAGATGTCATGAGAATGAAAGGAGATGCACAACACACATGACATAACAAAAAATCCCACCCATGAATTAAAAAGTAAAGGGAACTATATTTTTGTTAGTGTGAATGACGTATTTTTTACTATTACATTATTTTGATCATTCCAAATTCATCTAGAGGAAAAACACAAAGGTAAGTGATAAAATAAAAGGTGATAAAATAAGGAAAAAGTCATATAGAGATATAAAAGGCAATTATATAGTGACATTTGTGTCAAAATTGCACCATAAAAGTTATTGTGCTCAATTTATCTTAGGTTCCCTAAATCTTAGAGAATCAAAATGCTTCTATACTTTAGTCTATAACTAATTGAAGGATTAAATAATAAATGATAATTAAATTTAAAAGTAAATGAGTTGTTTATCGCAAATCACAAATATGATAGGATGTGCTTAGCTATTTTAATACAATTGTCAATTTTCGCTTTTTGATTTGCTAATGTGTTATGCCAAATGTAACAATGCCTTGATCCACTAATTAAATAATATTCAAATAACATTTAAATGAGTTGATGTGAGGAGTATGCCACACCACATAGCCTAGACCTATAGACATGACCCTTTCATTCTTATGATGTCTTGTATGTTGTCTTTAATAATTGACACAATCTTATCGCTTGCATTATTGTACCTTTTTTTTTTTTTTCAAAATAACTTTGTTCTGCTAAGAGACATAATGAGACTCATTGAAAGACAAAAGGCTAATGACTTCATCTTTGTAATAATGATTTGAGCCTCTAGGAAAAAGATGCACTAGATCATATTGCTTTTGTTTTAAATTGTGTGTCAATTTTTGAATCAACGATTCGGAACACACTTTGTGATCCATCGACACAAACAATCTTGAGTGAGATCCATCATCAAGATTATTTTTGTCGATGGGTCACGGAGTGTGATCCAAGATATTGATTCAAAAATTCGCACACAATTTAAACCAGAAGCAACATTATCTATAGTGTTGATTGTGAAAATCTCTACTTAGTAAGTAGATACAAGTTCAAATAACCATAATCCATGTGATGATTATGTAAGCTTATGATGTATGTAGTTATAAATCTTCTAATGTAAACTTTGTTCCCAAATGCTCTTGGAATCAAATGATATTACAATTGAAGTGCTAGTGCTTGACTATGATATTTGATGCTAATAATGACCTAGGAGATGTTGTAAACACACATCCATAGTTACTCAACACAAAGTTCTTGATATATACATTAATGCAACAATGGTCCAATTAGAACAAACTTCGCTTTGAGATAGAAAAAAAAAATCAACTTAAAAAAGATAAACTAGATTGCATTTAATACTAAATCATGCAACACAACATAGACCCAAATAGTGAAATGCAATAAAAAGTGATTGGTTCATATAATAGAATTGTAGTGGTGGTTAGTTAAATTTAAAATTATAAAAATATATTTATACCATGCATTTAAAGTGAAATAAACAAAAGTACAATATGTACGTTTTTATTCCTTAGAAAAATTCAATTTGTACCCAAAGTTTTCTAGAAAATTTTGACACATTTCCTTAATACACAGTCATTTATCTTAAAGTCAAATGAATATAAAGCTGATGTAACATCCAAATGTAGTCCAGTTGTTTGCTTTAAAAATTATTCCAAACCATAAAACTTTAACTAACCCTAAAACATTTAACTTTCCAATAGTATCTCTTTATTCATTGAAGTCAACTTCACTTTATTCACATGAAATTGTACGATTAATGTTTTAATACTTTATCGGGTGACTCGAAAATATTTAGTATGCCGACGAGTTTATAGAGATATAATTAAATGCGTGGAAAGTATACATGTATTATGGAAATAAAATTAAAAGTAAATATTTGTATTTTTGTCCAAGTTTGAAGGTTAAAGATAGACAAATATTAATTCTTTAAAACCTAATTTTGGTTAGGTTTATGGTGGTGGTCTTTTTAATATTATTTTAATTTAATTTTTTCTCATTTTTGTGGAATTGATGATTTGACAATAAATTTTTTTGAGAGCTACGTCTTTGTAGTATTTTTTTGGGATCTATTTGATTTGTTTTTAGTTTTGTGGATTTGCTCTGAGGTGTGATTTGTACTATCAACTTTTTGAGGAATCTAATTGTATGATCTTACTCTTAAATGTAATATACAATCTTGTTTAAAAAAATAAAAATAATTGTTAAAGTCAAAGATAAAAACCATAAAAGCTTAAGTAGGAAAAAGCTTGAAACAAGAGAGAATGGTGCCTTGGAAAAGATATGGTAATGTTATCTAGAGAGGGAAATGTTAAAAAATAGAAATTGGAGGTCTCAACAAGTAACTAAAAAATTAAGAGACCTAAAGATTAAATTGATGAATTATCAAATTATATATCATATTACTATTTTAATTTATGTTTTCTACTATATTCATATTTGACTATTATAACTAGCTTAAATACGGTGTTTGCGATGTATTATCAAATTATACATCATATTATTGTTTAAATAAATATTTTTTACCATATTCATGATTGATTGTCATTAATAGCTTAAACATGGTGTTTGCTAATATTTAGGATGCTTAGTTTTGTTTTATAATAACATTTTTCTTGACTAAGATATTGGTGGCTTCTACCCAAATGTGGTATCTTGTGTTGAATGCCTTGCAAATTTTACCTTGCTAATATTTTCATTTTTCATGTTTGTGCTATTTTTCTTCATCTCTGTATCAAATAGTGTTAATTTTTCTAATAGAAAGGATTGCACATTAACATTCAATTTTGTACACAACACATTTCCAAAATAAATCTCTTTCATATGGTAAGGAAAAAATAAAATCCCTAAATTTACTATCAAGTTTAAAGATTGTCTTGATATATTTTCTTTCAAAAAATTTAAGAATCTTATTAGATATGCTCTTAAAGTATGAAAGAAAAATCACATGGATGTCTATTAATTCATTTACACTTTTATTAATCACAAAAAATCTAATGGCGTGTATAAGCATTCTAACAATGTGTTTATTGGTACAACTAGTTATTCTAATAACTCAACTTATTTGAGTGATCTTTTTATTAATATGCTTCTCATTATAGGCTCAAGTCCTATTGAGAACAAGACTTTGACACCATAAATGGATACCCCTCAGTCCTTGGCTCTTAGTTGAAGAGATTCAACCCAAGGCTTGTGCTCTCATATTGCATAGCTAAAAGAACTTTGTGGCTAAAAAATTCCCAAAAAATATTCTTATAGCTAGAATTATTAACACTTCATTTTTCTGTAGATTAGTGATAGGAAATATATAGATAAAAATTAATATCACTTTTTATCACTTTTTTTAATTTAAAAAAAAATTAGAGAAATTTTGAATTCAACACCATTTAAGTGCTCTCAACATAGACTTTGTCATTACACTAAATGCCTTTTGACAACCTTTTATCATTTAACGAAATATAAATCCATCAAATTTATGTCAAAAACATAAATTTATTACACTTCTACCTTTTTATAAACTTAATATTATCCATCATATAAAATTAAACAAATTCAAATATCAAAATTATATTCATAAAAAACTTTAACCATGTTATTAATAAATATATATTTTTTAATATAAAAATAGATATAAATAAAATGAATAGAATATTATATAAAATAATAATAATAATAAACTTATAAAGCCATTCATTTCATATATAATACTTTAAAACGACACTCTACTTACAATTCTATACACATAATTCTACTATAATACTCATTTATTGTTTTCCACTTTTATTATGGTTTGCACACTATTATCACAAGATCTCATTTGCTCCAACAATACGCTAACTATAAATGACTCAAAAATAAAGAAATAAATGTGGCATACACAGTGCTTATGACATGTCATTTACTTAATATATAAATGCTTATAACTTAGAAAAAACCAAAGACATTTAAAAAAAAAAAAAGAAATAAACAATACAACAACCTAAAAGGCAAGTTAAGTGCTTTAAAGTTTTGTCAAAATACAATTGGCCATCATGTGGGTATAATCAATGTATTTAATCACTAGGGAGACCATGCTCAAGTGTCATTGAGAAGAGGAATTATGGGGGGGAGCTCACATTAAAAAAACAAGTTTAATATATATATATAAAAGAACTTTAGTTGATAACTTATAATAATGTATTTGTATTGGAGGGATACCTTGTGTGAAATTCAAGATCCCCTTAGAAAATTGGGCATGTCATCATCATTGTTTATCAAAGCATAAATAAAGACCACAAAAGAAGGGGAGTGGGATTTATTGATTAAAGCTTTATGAAAGTCAATGTCACTAATGTGGGCCTTCACTCCATGAATATGAGAGGGACTTCATATTTTTTTTCTTTCTTGATATAACACAAGGAAGAAAGTTGATGCATTTTGTTTCTTACCAATCATGACACTTTAAAGGAATTTAGTATTTTTATAAATCCATTTCCAAGTACCTTTTTTTTTTTTTCATTTATTTCCTCTCTCTAAGCTAAACCATAACTTTATTAAAGATAATTCTATTTTAACATTACAAGTTTTTTTTGGATGGATGTTGATGTGTCTGGCTATTTGTCGTATGATTCTTGTGAGTGATCTTGTATCCCTGAACTCTTTTTGTGAAGTGTACTTTACACTTTTTATTAATGGAAAAGGCTTCTATTCATATTTTTTTAAAAAAGATAAGTTATATAAATCTTGGAAATGATTGTAGTCTCTTTCTAGTCCACGTGGTATCAAATGATGTGTTATGTAAGCGCCACTAGTCACATTAAAAAGTTTACTTGGCACATTGGAGGAGGAGATTACTTGATTCCTACACTCTCAAAAATATCTTGGAAATGATAATTTGTATATTAACTATCGATTTATTGTAAAATATTTTAAAATAATAGATTTAATATTTTTTGCATTTTTCAAATACATAAGTAATAAACAATAAGCTATTGGCATTTAACTATAAGCTTACATATACAATAGTTATGCCTAACCCACAAATAATATCATACGTCTCACTTCTTCATTATCAAAATGGTGGATGTAGATTTCTAGCATATTTTAAAAAAAAAAATTGTACACATTTATTTTGGAGAGGCAACAACCAAATATGTTGTTGTCATTTAACTATAAACATATATGATAGTTATGCCCAAACTATAAATAATAACATAGCTCTCACTCCATATTTAATCAATTAATTTAACTAGTCCCTCTCTTCCAATAATTAAATCATATTAATTAATTGTCTTAATATTTATCCATCATTAATTAGGTAGATAATTGCTTATATAATTAATTGGGCTCGTGTGCATTCTTGTTCTCCTTAAAAATTTAATAGTAAATCATTTCCATTTCACCACAAAAGTTTCAAAAAAATGGATTGTGCATCTTGACCCTTCATTCATACACCACACTGGTACAATCTCTCACACACCTTTTTTTTCATCAAGCTTCTGCTAGTTTGCATTCCATTTTCCTATACAAGTTGAAGCTATCCATCAACTTGATTTCATCTTATCCTACATTAGCATCCCTCCATGCAAACAAGAAAATCATAATCATCCAATCTGAAACATGATCTCAATCATCAATATTAAAAGATAAAATTCTAGATATGAACGCTTACATAAAAGACCATAGTTACATGCTACCAAATTTGAAAACTCTCCATGAGAAACCCATATTTAATAATGTAGCCACCTAGAATTGTACCTTACTTAGCGACACCTAATTCTAGCCTACCTCAACCTATTAATTAATTAAATATTTTTTATTTATTTAATTAAGCTTATTACTAGTCGCATACATTTAATTAAATAAATATTTATTATTTTTTAATCTTTTTTTCTTTATCCTCTCTCCTTAATTAAATAAATAAATAATTATTTATATATTTAATTTCACAAGTTTCTAATTTACCTTTATCCTTAGTCATTCCCATAAGGATGTTGCCCCAGCCTTATTTTGATCCCTAAATCCTACCCCTCTTGTGGCACTTATCACATGACTACAATTTCTATCAAAACCCCTAATCCATCTTCAATCATAATCATCAATTAAAATACTTAATCCTATCCCTTGGCCCTCTTATTGGTAATTCTACTTATAGAATTGTCTTTGATTCCATTTAGGGGATCCACTCTTATGTTATTATTGTTAGAATTCATAGAATTCAACCACCAAGATCCAATACATGCAAAATAACCTGTTACAAAAGCAAAGCTTGGAGACAAAAACTCAAAATAATCCGAAAGACAAAATATTCATTCAGAGAGGGAAATAATAAATTACAAAGGGATCAATCCTTATAAAGGAGATTGAACACCAGGAAGGTGGAGAAATGTAGGTTGCATGAATAATTAAAAAAGAATTAATTATTAAATGCCTAAAGTTTAGCTTAAGTGAACAAGAGATAAAAATGTGACTTAAACAATTAAATCAATAATGATTTAATTAATAAGTGAACATAAAAATAACTTTTTAATCTAACACCCCCCCTTAAGATAAACTCAGGGAGAAGCTAAAAACCTAGAAACAACTACTAAAAGCAGTAAATTTGGGTCCCGATAATAAGGCCTGATCAGGTACCCAATCACAACCAAATCTCTATAATGTGGTGAAATAGAGAAAACCACATGGGAAACACTCTAATCCAAGAAGAGATGGAAAAAGAATGATGAAAAATGGCTCAAGAGACTCTCTCAAATCCATAAGTACAACCAACCCCCCACGAGAGAGGATCGAGGCTCCAAAGCCCGCCCAGAATGATAGAACCCCTATGTCGATGATTAGACCAATGTGGCTCCACTATAGAAGAAACAAAGGTGCTAGAGGAAGAAGAGGAAACCCTAAAATGTGAGAAACTAGAAGGCCTAGCTGATGCTCAAAAGATAACGCATGAGACTCTTGTAATGGAATCTCCAATGAAGGTGGGCCAATAGATGTGTTGAATCTATCATATGAGAGGAGATGAATATCCTCGAATATGTCCTCAACAACTGCAGTAGGTGGCTCGATCCATGGAGAAATAATGTGTGGCAAAGCTGAAGAGGAATCCTGATGAACAAATATAAACTCAACATGAGGTGGAGGTGTAGAACTAAGAACACTGATCTGAGGAACTACACATAAGTTCAAGTGACCCAACTTCACCTTAATAGGCTATCATGAAAAAGGAGAGCTATTCTCTGACAGTGGAGATGGTGGACCAAAATGAGAGAAGTACAAGCGGGAATAATGATCAACTGTCCCTATAGCAATAATATTGCTTGTATCACTATCTTTGATATGTACTGAATCTGGAGTAAACTCAATTGTCTTCCTTGTCCCACTGTGAGTAATCTGATAGATAGAGAGAAGGTTAGAGGCAAAAGATGGAACACATGATACATTATGGAATGCACCATCATCAATGTCAATAGAACCTTTCCTGCATATAGTCATAACAGTGTTATTCCCCATCAAAATGTGTGGGGTAGGAGAAGCCTCAAAAGAAGAGAATAAACCCTAAGAAGATGTCATATGGTGTGAAGCACTTGAATCTAGTAGTCATCTAGAAGAGGGAGGTATAGTTGTTGCACATAATGCATGACCCTTTCCTATGTCCTTTCTATCTGTATAAAGTGATGATGAAGAAGAAGACCCGTGAGAAGTAGAAGAAGAAGGAATGTCAATGTTGCTCTTCTAAAGAAGAGCTTGCAAATTATAAATTTTCTTTGCATATCCATCTATCTTCTTCTCATAACAATGAGACTCATCATGAGTGCCCTTTTTACAATAAGAACACTTAGGTCTTTCTATCTTCAATTTTTCCCCCTAAGGAGAAGGTGAGACAAAGGAGCATTGACAACTAGAATCCTTCTTAGACTCTGTGGTTGATGACTTATGTTTCTACTCCTACTTCCCTAAATATGGGTGAGCTACCAATGCATGGTTTTGTGATCCTATGAGAGAATCAAGAGGAAATCATTTTTCCTGCTCACGATTCAAATGATCACAGAATATATCAAATGTAGGAATGGTAAATCACGGACCCAAAGAATCCATGGTGGAATGGAAGGTAGAAGAAAAAATCTAAAAGGGACCACGAAGCTTAGAAAGAATAAGGTATATGCACTATGTATCTTTATTATTCTTGCCACAACCGTGTAATATATATCTGATAGATTTGAATTTCATTAAGAAATCTTGAATAGAAGGAAATGAGTCAGGACCCATAGAAGTCAATTATGTCTCAATCTGTGTGCCCTAAACTCATTGACTATGCCAAAGAGAGTTTGAAACTTCTCCCACATATCAAGAGGAGTATCACAATCATCAAGATGAAAGAGAAAACTGTATGAAACATGCAACAAAATTTCACCCATAGCCTCATCCAGCTTGTTCCTATTTTGCATGACTTCATAAGGACAAGTCAAAACTGGCTGAATAGAATCCAAAAAGGACCATAGCCTGCATGACCGGAGAAGCTTATTCATACGGGATTTCCATAAATGGAAATTATGAGGAGTGAGAAGCTCAACTCTTGGTGAATCTACAATTGGATCAGAAGGAGAGACAGGTAATAAAAACTTCAAAAATAATGGGTAAAATACTTGATCAATTTCTCCAAAAATAAGTCTCAGATCTGAAGAGAGCTCGTCCTGAACTTTTTGACACCTGTTCATGAGCAAAAAATGGAGTTCGTATGCTCATTCTAGAGGCCTAGAAGCACTGAAAAGAAGGGATCTCTTTGACTAGAAAAAACCAATAAAACAAAAAAAATCAAAATGAAACCCCTGCCAAAATATCTATCTCAAAAACAGTTTTCCAACGCTATCTCACTTGAAAAAAATGGCCTATGTTTTCTCAAGTTATGAGAAAAACACCGAAAACTGCTCCCAAACAAGAAACCCAAATTGTCATGCAAAAAAAATGTTTTTTTTTATAAAATGGTGGCTTGAATTTCGAGGCAGCATGGAAACTGATGCCGCGTTAAAACTGAGACATTTTTTGCCTCGAAAAGCATGCTAAGATCATGCATGCAAAAAAGAGGGTCCAGATTTCAACTATGTCCAAATTGGATGTGCCTTATATGAAAATAGGGGTTTTGCGGCCTTTTGAGCTCAACCGTGAGGTCAGTTTGTGCTCAAAGTTCTCTAAAAAAATTCTCTTTAAATCCACACAAAATTTTCTGAAAAAACTTGA
The DNA here is from genome assembly GCA_018584345.1 of Thuja plicata. NCBI lineage: Eukaryota > Viridiplantae > Streptophyta > Pinopsida > Cupressales > Cupressaceae > Thuja > Thuja plicata. The sequence continues at coordinate 108,102 of MU226740.1, forward strand.
AACCCTCGAAGCTCCAAAAACTCCAAAAACTCAAGAACAGGCTGCAACAGCAAAGCTCAGATACCATGTTAGAATTCATAGAATTCAACCACCAAGATCCACTGCATGCAAAATAACTTGTTACAAAAGCAAAGCTTGGAGATAAAAGCTCAGAATGATCTAAAAGGCAAAATATTCATTCAGAGAGGGAAATGATAATTACAAAGGGATCAATCCTTATACAAGGAGATCGAACACCAAGAAGGTGGAGAAACCTAGGTTGCATGAATAATTAATAAAGAATTAATTATTAAATGCCTAGATTTTAGCTTAAGTGAACAAGAGATAAAAAGGTGACTTAAACAATTAAATCAATAATGATGCTACAAAAATCTTGAGAAACCACATGCAATTTATCAACATTAATACTCCATTTGTGTTGGAATAATGAAATGGTGTGTACTGAGAGGGGATGGGTGAATTAGTACCCTTTTAAATTTTTCATATCAATTAACCTTTAAGCTGTAGTAATCATTTCTTTCATTACCGACCATATTGCTTTTCTACCTTATGCATGTAATATGATAACATAAATGTAATTACATGTAAACATTCATAGAAACATTCATGAAACTTAGTTACACATAACACAAGAATTGGTAACGTAGAAAACTCCTGTTAGAATGTAAAAACGAAACCCACAAAGCTTTGCTATCTGTAGAATGGAAGCTGTCGGTTAAGGCTAAAAGTTTGATCACTTCTGATGATCTTACCCTGTTAGGAGTAACATGTTATACTTGTTAAGTCTACTCTGTTAAGAGATTTAGCAACATTGTTGAGTGTGCACTCGGTTAAGAGATTTACAATAAGACTGTTAAGTCCACCTTCTTAAAGGATTTCTTCTATTTGCTGCAATTTTTAGAGAGTAGTCAAAAATACTTGTTGACTTCATAGTATGCAATCTTGAATTGTTGAATACAGATCCTTTAAGTTCACAATGTATATGTATCACCTATAGTGATTGTTTAATACCTCTATTCTGCTCGGTAGCCTTGAATCCTATTCTTCATAACTGAATTCATCTTTTTTTGTCCTTCTACATGAAACTCTTTGTCTGATCCTTAGATGTCCTCTGCGGATACAATCATCATCATCCCCCCATTCTTGATTGATTATACATCTTATTTATACAATTTATTGACCTAAATAGGTTTCAGGCTTTACAAAAAAAAACTCGATGATCAAAGGTTTACAACTTGACCTTGATCTCCTAGTTTGCATGTTTACAATTAGTTAAACTGATTAAAACAATTACATATGCTTTACTTGATCCTCAAGAGATGGTTTTAAAGCTAAGCATAAAGCTAAATTAAAACTAAAGTGCTTTAGCTGACATGTTGTCTCAGATCCTCTTTTCTCAAGAATAAAACTGTCTCTCGGTTAAACCGGTGCTTAGTGATGTCTCTGTAGACATACTACTCTCAGATTCCTTTGTGAACTATTTTTTTGGTTTACTCTTTGAACTGTCTGTCGATGATAGTGCTTACCAGTGTTCACTGATTTCGGTGATCTCTGTGCTAATACATTTTTAGTGACCATTACACTTACTGTTTCGGTGACCTCTGCACTTAGCTGTTTTGGTGATCATTGTGCTTGACTGATTGCTGTCACTCGGTGATCATGTAAACCGACAGTCCAAAAATTGTTTTCTTGTATACTAATGACAAATATGATCCTTTAGGATTAGTAATCTCCCCCTTTGGCATTAGTATCAAAAACTGATATGTGCAAACTGAAATGTTCAGTATATACACCAATAATTTACCTTGTCAATGACTCTCCCTATGTGCATGCCTCGATATGGTGTATATACATGTTTCCTCCTTTGATACATTTTCCTCTTTTTCCTTTGAGTGGTATATGCATTTCCCCCTTATACATATGTTTCCTCCTTTTCAAATGTGTAAATATGTCTCCCCCTTTTTTGAAAATAATGACAAAGGTGTAGTACTTACAGCTTGTCAAATATTTGGGCATGGGATTTTTGAATGTCTACCATTATCTTCTCCCATTGATTTTGGATGTGTTCAAGGGTCATGTATTCCAATGTGAGTCTGGCGTGCATGTCATATATACTCTTGGTAACAGACATCTCTAGGGTGGCAATCAATGCTTTTGTTGAAGTCATGTGTTTCAACAACAGTGTGAGATTTGGGAGTAACATAGCTTGGAGCTTGGTAACCTCATCTCAGATTCTGCTTTCAGACTTTTGTAGTTCTAGTCTCAACCTTTTTGACTCTATAATTTTCTCATAATGCAATTGGAATGCATTTTCTTTGGTTGTGAGACTTTGTGCACTAGCCTTAAGATCTTCATCTATTGTAGCTATGTTTTCACTATGCTCAGTAGTAAAATACTCTATTGTGCACAAATTCTGAATTAAGTTAACTACTTCTGATATTGTGGGTTCCATTGTAGTTACTAATTCAGAAAATTTTACCTTATTTTCTGCCACTTCTTGACTGATCTTCTCGGTTAACTTGTATTGACACTTCTCCTCAACACTTTCCTCAATGACCTTGTCTACATCTACATTTTGTGATGTAATGGTGTTAGTGAGTACTACTAATTGATCAAGTATTGGAGCATTTTGATCAATTCTAGTGTCAGGTACTATCTGAAATAGTGTTTATTTTGTGCTATCCAGGACTTGTGAGTTCTTGTACTCCTTCTTAAGCTTCACCTGTATAGCCTTCCTCTTGCATAGTTCTCCATATTTGGTCAGGGACTCGGGATCCAGTGTCCTTGGATCATAGTCGGGTATATATATGATTTCATCAAGTGTGATTGGAGCTTTTCTCTTCTTCTTCTTCTTCTTCTTCTTCTTTGAAATAGTGTTGGAAGCAGGGGAATGAAGAACTATAGAAAGTTCCTTCTCTGTCTCATTTTCTTTTGGCGAATGTGTGGGAGGTGTGGTGCCTTTTGTATGCTACTCGATATGAACTTATTGTTCATTAGTAGATGTCTCTACATCAACCTTAGCTTTATTTGTAGCCTTGTCTTCCTCAGTGTTCTTGTCAGTGGCATCACTCTATTTTTCTTCTCCACTTGTTTCTTTATGCTCTTCATTTGTATCTTTTTGCTCCCCATCACCTTTATCCTCGGGTATATTTGCATCAGGCTCAGGTGTCTTTTCCTTTTCTTCAGTTATGATATTCATAGCTTGTATCTATAAAGGTATGTGATCTGATACATTTACCTGTGCAACATCTATTTTTTCCTTTTACTTTTCCTTTTCTTTCTTGGTAGTCACATTTACATCTTCATCATTTTTGGGATCATCATTAGAATCAATATGTGTTATATCTTTGATTGTGACATCTATTATTTCCCCTAATGATTGTAAAATCTGAGGTATGTCATCCATGGCCTTGCTTGCCTATGTTGTCAAATCTACTGGATTGAAATCCTTGATGTCATTAATGAAGATATGCTCGGGGCTCGATATAGACTCCTTCTCCTCATAGTGAGGTGTCTCGGTGAGAGCCAGTACCTGCTTGGGTGTAATAAGTATTTCATTCCAAATGTCATTGATATCCTTGTCAAGGTATTCTAACTTTCCTTCTAATCTTTGTATGCTCTCATCTTTGCTGAAAATTTCTTTGTATGCTCCTTCATTGTTGAATCAATTTCTTCAATTTTTGTCTTGGGTTGCATGAGTGTAATTAGGGATCTTTCCCTTATCTATTTCTTAGTATGCAAGGCATATGTCCATCTTGCTGATAGTTTGTCATTAAACTCTTGTGGCATATTCTTGTTGAATTGTATGGGTACATGTATGCAGTCATTGCCTTAATGATGGCCTCTTATATATTATTTTGATCTCTGGGAGACAAGGTTAGCCATTGTCTTATCTTTTGATGTGATGTGCTACCTATGTTGATGATTGACTCAATGACTTCATCAACTATTTTAAGACATTTGATCTTTTCAGCTTGGAGTCCTTATTCTTTCTCATCTTGTTTAGTATCTTGTCTTCTTTTCCTCATATACATCTCCTTCTTTGTCTTGGTGTTGTTTTATGAGTTTGAGGCTTTCTCTTATAATTCCTCACTATACCTTTCTTTACCAGTGGTAAGTCTACATCTTTTGTAGTCTGACTCCTAGTTCTTGATGCAACAGTAGTTCTTGGTTTCTTTGTTGGTGGTGCATCAGATTCAGTTGACTCAGATTCACTTGACTTTTTCCTTCACTAACAAGTGACTATCCCTCGGTGGCATCTTGTTCCAATTCTTCTTCATCTACCAAAAGTTTCTTTTGAAGAGTATTTATAATTTTATTCTTCTTTCGGTCTATCTTCTTCACTACTAGGATAGTTTTGATGCTAGCCTTAACTTCCTCATACATGCCAAATATGCTCAATGATTTGTCCACTGGTTCATTCAATAATGCTTCAATAGCATTTGTAGCTTGATCAATATTGATCTCATAATCCAAAGGTGGAAACCATGTTGTTCTCGGTACAGCTGGTTTGATTAAAGTGGTGTCGATGTCCACTATGAAACATATGTCATCTTTATACTGTTCAACTACCTGTGCATGGATTCCCATTCTCTTATGCATTCTAGCAGTGTCAATTGCTCTGCATGTTATGCTATTCATTATGCTAGCTTGGTATATTTTATACCCAATTATGCATGCACCAAATTTCTGTTAGAGTAAAAAGGTATTTCTATGTTCACTTATTAATTAAATCATTATTGATTTAATTTTTTAAGTCACCTTGTTATCTTTTGTTCACTTAAGCTAAACTTTAGGCATGCAATAATTAATTCTCTATCAATTATTCATGCAACCTAGGTTTCTCCACCTACTTGGTGTTCAATCTCCTTTATAAGGATTGATCTCTTTGTATTTTTCATACTCTCTCTGAATGAACATTATCTTTCAGAACATTTTCATCTCCAAGCTTCTCTTTTGTGACAAATTTTTTGCACGTAGCAGATCTCTGTGGTTGAATTCTATGAATTCTAACATGTTATCAGAGCCTTGCTGTTGCAGCCCATTCTTGAGTATTTGAAGTTTTGGAGCTTCGAGGGTTTCAACCTTTTTTCAAGCGTTTCTTGTGTGGATTTGAAGGGAATTTATTTTTTGGAGCACTGTGGGAAAAAATTGACATCACGGTTGAGTCTAGAAGACCCAAATCACCCAAAATCTATATAAGGCACGACCATTTTTGTCAACATTGCAATCTAAGGAAAAAAAAATTTCTACTCTGCCTTGGCATGGATATCGCGGAAAAAAATAAAAAAAATATTTAAAAAATCAATTTGAATTGATTTTTTTTGGGGCAAAAAGGCACCCACCTCTCAAACTGCCACACCATCAAGCGGCCACTGCAGAGCCACTGAAGTCCACCCACCACCCACCAGTCCACTTCGATGGGTCCGCCCACCGACCGCCGCCCGCCACTACCTTTGCCACCACTGGAGCATAGCCGGCCTGCCACCACCAACACCGCTCGGCAGGCTCTTAGCAACCACCGGCCCCTCTAGCCTCCTGCGGTGGTCCTATCAATGACCGTGGGCCAAAAAATTTAGCCCCCTGTGTGCTCATATGACCATGGGCCCGGTTCCTTCAAGCCCCAAGGGCTAAACCTTTATTCTTTGAGGGTTTTTTGACACACCTTGGCCTTTTTGGCTCTATTTGGAGCATACAGAAGCCAATTTTCAACTTCCATATACCGTCGGAAAGCTCTTTCCGACGTGGATGTATTTGTGTAGGTTAAATTATCTTATTTTTCTATTAGACTAGCATTTTTTTGAATCAAATAGGAGTCTTCTTTTCACCACTTCTTGGCCTCTAAAATGAGCAAATGAACTCCGTTTTTTGCTCACAAACAGGCATCAGAAAGCTCTTGATGAGCCCGCTTCAGATCTGATCTCCTTTTTTGAAAAAAATTGACTAGGCATTTTTCACATTTATTCAGTAGCCTTTCTTGCACTATTTCTGCTTCTAGCTTCTCAATTGCACTAGGGTTTGGTTTCTCTCTCAATGGGGGGGTGTTTTCTTTTTTGAGATATATTACAAGAAGAACTCCAAAACACATAAAACATAAACCCTTCTGCATCTTCTTTCTAGTTCTGAAAGAAAACATATAATAAAGCAGGCTAAGGTATGACATGACAGATACAACAACAGTCAAGCTTCTCACTCCACACAATTATCATTTGTGGAAGTCTCGTATGACTAGGCTTCTCAAGTCACATGGGCTATGGTCTTGTTTGGATATTATTCAGCCCATTTTGACTCATCCCTATGAGGTCATGCATCATAGAAATAAGATGGATGAGGTCATGGGTGTTCTCTCTTTGCATGTTTCAGATAGTCTACTTTTTCACCTTGATAGTTGTGATACTCCTATTGCAATATGGGAGAAGTGTCAGACTCTCTTTGGCATGGTGAATGAATTCTAGGTACTTCAAATCAAAGCAGAATTGACATCCATGGCTCCTGAGACATTCACCTCTATCTAGGATTTCTTAACAAAATTCAAATCTACGAGGTCCCTCTTACATGGTTGTGGAAAGAATAAGACAGATACAGAGTGTATTTATCTAATACTTTCCAAGCTTCATGGTTCTTTTCAGATATTATCTTCTACATTATGTGCTACCATGGATGCTTTGGGTCCAAGATTCACCATGCCTACCTTTGATGTGTTTTATGATCGCTTGACTCATGAGCAAGCCAAACTCTCTTAGCTTGATTCTCTTTGTGGATCATAGCACCAAGCCTTGGTTGCCCACCCATCTATAGAGTCTCTGACACCAAAGCCAAAGAAGGATTCCATAGGCAGTGAGAATTCCTCCAAGCCACCTTCTAGATTTGATTCCAAACCCCGTCCCAAGTATGGGAAATCTTCAAAGTCTGGTGAGTCTTCCTCCAAGACTTATAAGTCCAATGGTGAGCCTTGCAATTTTTGTGGCAAGGAAGGACATCCAGTTTCCAGGTGTTGGAAATGCTTAGAGGCTTTAGAGGAATCTATGCAGTAGAATCATATCTCCTCACCTCATCCATTTTCTTCTTCTTCCATGGGGAAGGGACATGCTCTTACTGCACAAGATTTTTCTTCTAGCGCCACTTGGATTATTGATTCAGGTGCTTCTCACCACATGTCTCACTATCAGCAGCTAGTCGCCACACTTTCCCACAGTGATACTTCACATATTGTCGTTGGTGACTCTTCTCATCTTGCAGTTATAGGTTTTGGTACTATCTCATTCCCTAGAGGCTGTCTATAGGATGTACTTCTTGTTCCTAACATTTTGGCACACCTCCTTTCAGTTTTTCAGATTTGCCATTCTAGCTCTGGAAAGACAGTTGAGTTCTCCCCACATGATGTGGTTATTTGAGACCTTTATGATCCTAATTTGATTGTGGCCACTGGTAGTGTACATCCTCCGTCTCACCTATATATTTTTGATGGATTTGCAAGTTCATTTGCTTCTGGTGTCTCTCTTGTGGCACATGCAGATTCAGTGAGTAGACTTTGGCATGAGCGTTTTGGCCATGTCAATTATAGATACTTACAACAGATGAGTACACAGGCACTTGTGAGTGGGCTTCCTTTGATTTCCTATACTGATGGTGAATGTCTAGCTTGTGCCCTTGGAAAACATCACAGGGATCCTTTTCCTACAGGTCATTCTACTTGTGCAAAGGCACCTTTGGATCTTGTACATAGTGATGTCATGTCTTTTCTAACTCCTTTTTTAGGGGCTCACTATGTGCTCACTTACATTGATGACTTCTCCCGCCATAGTTGGGTATATTTGCTCAAGTACAAATATGATGTCTTTGATACCTTTTGCTCTTTTAATACATTTGTGGAGAAACAATCTAGTCATTCTATCAGGAGGATACACATCAACAATGGGGGGAATATGTGAATCAAGCTTTCAGATATTTTTGTACTGAGCATGGTTTACACCATTAGTTGACAGTTCCACACACCCCTCAGTAGAATGGTGTTGCTGAGAGAAAGAACCGAACTTTACGAGAGATGGAAAATTGTATGCTTCAGTCACAGACTATGTAGCCTTCTTATTGGGCTGAGGCAATCAATTGTGCCAACTATATTCAAAATTGGATGTCTCATAAGGAATTGTGACATATGACTCTTGAGGAGGCTTGGTCTCAGGTCAAGCCTTATGTTTCCACCTTTCAAGTATTTGGTAGTGTGGCTTGGGCATTTATTCCAGATGCTTAATGGAGAGCCATGGAGAGGAAGAGCCGAACACTCACTTTTTTTGGCTACTATGATGATGTCAAGGTGTACAAGTTGTTTGATCCTAATTCCAGAGAGGTCTTGTTTCGACAGGATGTCCAGTTTGATGAGCGCTATCCTCTGATGGATTCTCCATCACCAAATTCTCCCTCACTATCTACTCCTCCTTCATCTCTTATGGATCCTTTTTCTCTTGATGATGATGCTGATGATCCACCATCACCACCTGCTCCACTTCTGCCCTAGTGGGCCTGTGTTATAGTTGATGCAGTAGGTTCTTTGGCTGGTGATCCTATAGATAGACGTCGTACTCATGCTCATACATTTGGTTCTAGCCTTCTAAGTCATGCCATTTCAGATGAACCTCAGAAGTTTTTAGAGGCAATAGGTCACACAGAGTGGGATATGGCTATGGATGAGGAGTATTATTCTTTGATGAAGAATCATACATGGGATTTGTGTGCTCTTCCAAAAGGAAGGAGGTTGGTTCAGTGTCGGTGGTTATACCATACCAAATATGCTATTGATGGTTCTATTGATAAGTATAAGGATCATCTTATTGCAAAGGGGTTTTCTTAGGTGGAGGGTATTGATTACTCTGATACCTTTGCTCTTGTTGCCAAGATGAATTCTATTCACCTTGTACTTTCACTTGTAGCTTCATAGGGGTGAACAGTTTATCAGATGGATGTGAAGAGTGCTTTCTTGCATGGAGACCTCCAGGAGGAGATTTATATGGAGCAACCCCCGGGGTATGTGCAGGACTCTTCCTTAGTTTGCAGGCTTCGATGTTCATTATATGGTCTCAAACAAGCCCCTCAGGCTTGGTATGAGAAGATGGACTCTTTCTTGCTCTTTATCCAGTATACCCATTGCCACTCTGACCACACAGTGTATCTTCAGTGTCAGAGGATTGTGTGCTCTATGTTGACGATCTTCTCATCACAGGTAGCTCATCCTCCATGATTTAGGATATCCAGTATGCATTGATTGAGAGATTTGAGATGAGAGATCTCGGTCTTCTACATTACTTTTTGGGCCTATAGATTGTATAGTCTTCCGATGGGATTTCACTCCTTCAGTAGAAGTATGCTCTTGATATGCTTCATAGATTTGATATGCTTGAGTGCAAGTCTGCACCTACACCATTTTAGTCAGGAGTTGTGTTGTCTTCGACATGTCCTACACCTTCAGTGGATTCCACCTTGTACCGATAGTTGATTGGCAACTTGTTGTATTTGACACACACTCATCCTGATCTTTCCTTTGCAATTGGACTTGTCTCTTGGTTCTCCCATGATCCTCATGAGAGCCATTGGCAAGTTGCCAAACATATTTTGTGGTATCTTCGAGGCACTACACATTTTGGCATTCACTACACATCAGGCTCACCACACATCATTGGATTCACTGACTCTGATTGGGCTGTTGATGCTCAAGATCGAAAGTCTACTTCTGGCTTTGTTTTTTGCCTTGGTTCTGGTCCTATCACATGGTCATGCAAGAAGCAAACTGCCACTGCATTATCATCTACAGAGGCTGAGTATCGAGCAGCAGTGTTAGCTAGTTAGGAGATTTTATGGCTTCGACAGTCTATGACTGAGTTTGGGTTTCCCCTTGATAGTCCCACTATCCTTTGGTGTGACAATCAAAGTACCATACACATTTCCCGCAACCCCGTGGAGCAGTAGTGCACCAAACACATTGAGATCCACATGCACTTCATCAGACAATTAATTTAGGAAGGTGCTCTCATCTTGGAGTACATACCTATAGATGACTAGGTTGCAGACATCTTCACCAAACCTTTGGCCTCTCCATATATCTCCAATTTTGTGCTATGCTACAGGTGAAGGAAGTTGTCCTCGAGGGGTCTCAGTGAGGAGAGGCCTTCCTTCCTTTATATTGTTTTTAGGGTGCCTTTTTTGTTCCATCTCTTTTTGGTGTAGAGTTTTTCCCATGTGGTTTTCTCTTTTTCACCACTTTACAGAGATTTGGTTGTGTCTGGGTACCTGATCAGGCCTTGTTGTCGGAACCCAAATTTACTACTTTCAGTAGTTGCTTCTAGGTTTTAGCTTCTCCCTAAAGTTTATCTTAAGGGGGGGTGTTAGAGTAAAAAGGTATTTCTATGTTCACTTATTAATTAAATCATTATTGATTT
>MU226740.1:124068-138313 GCA_018584345.1 Thuja plicata
TAGAATGCTAGCAAGTAGTAGAATTGAATCTAACAATGAAGCTATGATATTCAATAGATATGCAATTGTAATTCAAATGTAAGAAAGTATGTAAATATGAAAGCTTGGACTCAATAGAAACCATAAATATTTATGATTTTATGCTTGGAATCCACCTTGAAGAGAATGAATGAGTGTTGAGGATGCACAAAAGATCTTAAAGAAATATCACACCACCATGATGGCTAGATCTAGGGTTTGAACGATGAATCTTGCATGTTGGAGCTAAATCCCTTCAAAGGCTTGAAAGCTTGAATACTTGATCTTCAATGGAGGAATTGAATGGTTGAGAGGAAGAATTGAACACCTTTAAATCTTGAGAACTTGTAGAATAATGGATGCTTGAACCTTTTTCTTCTTGACAAAATCTTGTTTAGAGTTTTTTTGCACTTAGAAGACTTAGAAAAAATGAGAGAGAAAGGCTTCCTTTTATATGAAACTAGGGCACAATCTTCTAGAGAGGACAACATAGGAGAATAAAATTCCAATTAGAACCATTCCCCTAGAAGAGGACCTATATTAAATATAATTAGGATTTTCCGCTTTGGAACCCAAAACAGCCAACCCGGAAGCAGGAAAAATGAATTTTTGATGATCTCTGAAAGCCGACAAGCTTCCAATTTTAGAAGGGGGACCCAAGTCAAGGTCAAGGTTGAACCTAACCTAGGTCAAAGTAGAGGTCAACCTTGACCCAGGGGGTCAGAACCCCTGGAAAATGTGCCAGGTGGGATAGAAGGTGCCCGGAGAGGCTCAATCAGGGTCCTAAACAGGCGCAGAAGCAGGAGATGATGTAGAAATGAGGGGATAGTATGATGGTGGTCAAAAACATCCCCTAAGGAGCGCTAAACATTATTAACATGGAAGTTCTTCCATTTTAAGATGATACAGTACCCAATCAAAAGGAGGGGGTTGCAAATCGATGACCAAGCCGCCGCCAATTGCCTGTTGAATCAGATTGTCAAAGCATAGTCAAAGAAGATTAACTAGATAAAAAATATGGAGTAGGAGATTGACATGGTTATCATGGAATCCTATGTCTCTGATAGTTTAGAGGGTTCAAAATACTTTGGAAGTGTATGCACCCTAAAATGGTCTCATAGACTATGAGCCCCCATTCTTCAATTTATCAAATGACGGAATCAATTTATCAATTTCTTGAATCAATGCCTTGCAATATTTTTAATTCAAATCAATTTCCTTGATCAAATCAGAATTAATTCAATTATTTCAATATACCCTAAGGTTTGATTATTTTATCCATAATCTTATTTAATTAAACGAAAAAATCCCTTTTAATTAAATAAAATAATCTTATTTAATTAAAAGAAAAAATCCCTTTTAATTAAATAAAATATCAAATACACTTTGAATGCACATATTTCTAAGTGGTGGGATTTTTCCTCTTACTTGCCTTTTTAGGGATTTGTCCCACATTTCTCTTGAGGATGCATTCCTCTCCTCACTTTCCTTTATAAGGAGCCCTCTCCTTCTCATTTTGGGATCTAAATTTTATGTTATTGCTATGCTATAGGTTTGGAGAGAAATTTTTAGAGGAGATTTTGAGTACTTGAGCTTGAACATTGCAACTTATCTTTTTTTGTCTTCTTTTCTCATGCATCCATGACAACCCATTTAGATTACTCTTTCACTTGCATGTTAGATTAGATTCATATTTCATTTCATAGAATAATCTTGCATGTGTATTTCCTTTCATAGATTAGTTTGCTTGCATGCATTGTTATCATATAGAATATCTTCCATTTTCATTTACATGCATATTTGATGATCATGGATACTAGCACTCTTTCTTTTCCTCTTTGAATCTCTCATTTTATGGTGTACTTGCATGGGCACAAACTACGTCTAAACTGAGGGCCTCCATTATAAACTCTTGCACTCCATGAATAAAGAGCTATGAGTCACCATTTGAGACCTCATTCTTGAGAAATCTTGGATATAATGACTCATAGAAGTGTCTCAACATTTTAGCACGCATTTTTGGCGCCCACTATGGGGATCGAACCCACGACCACAAGGTTAATTTTTGTGAGTTTTATGATAAATTTCTGGGTTGTTTTTCCATAAATCTGACTGATGTTTTTATTGGTATATGCATGTATGAAATGATACAAATCTGAAATTTATATTTCTGGAAAGGTATTTGAGTTAGATTTCATTTTCCATTGTTTTGAATTAAATTCATTGGGATTTGCAAAAGTTATGGTCATTTTAGTGCAGACTAGTTAGAACCTGATTTTTATGAAATCTGTCTGATATTTTTATTGGACGTACATGCACATATGACATGATACAAATCCAAAATTTATATTTCTGGAAAGGTATTTGAGTTAGCTTTAATTTTAATTGGTTTGAACTAATTTCCTTGAGATTTGCAAAATTTATGATCAATTTAGTATAGACTAGTCAGAACCTGATTTTTATGACAGCAAGTTTTTCGATTATCAAATGATATATTATCTTTGACTAACTTGATTTTCTAACATGTGGGGTTGACAAGTTGTGTTTTTTTTTTTTTATGGATTTTTATAAAAGTGTGTTGTATGTGCAGAAATACGTAATTTTTTCATAACAGTTGTTTGCAGGTTCATAAACCCTTCTATATTCTTGTCTAGTTCTCTCTGTGGTTCATAAACCCGCATCTATGTTCTCTTGTTTTGCTTGTTTCCCTTGATCATGGGAACAATTTTGAATTATGTGGATAAATGAAAAAATATGCATGTTGCTTTGGACTTGAGGTATTTTTTTGCATCTCTATAACATTTAGATTTTGGAAATAAAAATAAACCTCTCATGTGTCTGACTTGAGTGTTTCTCGCTTTCGTAGATCACACTTCCAATTTTTTCTTTAAAGGAAAGAATGAATCTAGATTTTCTTTCTTGCATATATGTTCACATAGTAATTAGGCCCTATGAACACTATTTTTGGCATTCTTGAGAGAGTGGGATTCATTCACTTGCCTTACATGCAAATCTCTTCTCGATGATAGATCCCCTTGTAGGTAGGGAAGGACTTGCATCATCTCATTGTCCCACTTGGTCGAGTCTTTGGCAATCGACAATATGTTTCCTCTTGGTCCCATTTAGAGAGAAAAAAAATTGTTTTCATTAGTAGACATACCTTGATTGAGTTGGTAGTAAGGTTGCTGTCATCTCATACATCTAGCTTGGTTTAGTCTTCAACATTTGATGGTACATTCTCTCTTGGTCCCATTTAGAGAGATCAGTAGTCATTGTTGTCAACATACAAACCTTGGTGAGGTATTTTCAACTTAGCATGTCAATTAATCTTCTTTCTATGCCTGGGTGAGGTGAAGAGGCTAGAGGAGTATACTCTGTTCCCTTTTGGGCACATCAGAAACTTGGAACCCTTGAATCTGAGCTAAGTCCCCATGTGGTCCATATTGTGAGTCTTCCTTGTTAGAGAGGGTTAACCATAGTGGACACTCCATTTATTGGGTAAACCACATGGAGAGAACCTCAAGCGGTATTAGACATTCCCATCGTAATTCTTGGACTGTGTCAAAACCCCGGTGCGCCTAGATTGGATTTTGCCCACTTGAGATTGCAAGAGTTTCAGAGTTGACCATTACTATGAACCATAGTGCAAATAGCTTTTTCTTTTCTATGACTATGTGCGTGACTGAAAAATAGTTTGAGAACCTACACAAGTAGAGTCCTTAGGGAGTAGAATACTATGTCACTATTCTTGTTCATGCACAAGGTTGCTTTATCCCTTGCTCATTGTTTGAAGACAATTGTTTACTTGAACTCCCTAATTGTTGTCTTGCGTGCTTGATTAATGATAAAAATATATTAATGCATCTATTTGGTCAATTAAAATGAACAAAAACTAAGTTCTTGAGTCAAAAAACCAACTTTTTATGACTTGTTGTCAGCACCTGTCACATGTTAGTTCACCAGGATGTTGTGTGATCTATCCTGATACTGTGGGGGGACATCAATGATTTCCCCAACCTATCACCTATTTGTAGGGTGACATGTTTCCTCCCAGTTTGTTTTCACCTATCCTTTGATCGAGCTATCACCCAGTGCTGATTCATTGTCGCCTGAAACTATCAACTTGCTCGATTTGCTATCCTATCATTTCTAGTCTTCCTTGGTCGATCTGGGTCAGATCAGCTCACTTACCCCACTATTAGAAGCCTTTTTCACTTTGGATTCTTGTGTTTTGACCTCTTGAACTATTAATCTTTTATTTCATGAGTGATCTTGCTTGGAGTTACTGAGCTAGAAATTGTCCTTGTTGAGAAGATAAAACTTTGGATCCTTTGATAACATGCTTGGAAAGTTTTAGTAATCTCTTGTCCATTCACTACCATATAAATTCAAATTCAATCAATGTAACTTGGGTAAATCATCCTCTTGATCCATATGTGTTATGGTATTCACCTGTTTAGTGGGCACCTCTGTGGTAGTGTTGGTTTACGCCTCTTGCAAAATTCTATCTTATCACCTCTCTTTTGGACAAGTGAGTGATTTTACTATCCTGGTTTGGTACAAACATTTCTTAGGTTCATCCTATCACCTAGTAACTTTTCATTCATGTCAGTTACAACAAGATGTCAAGTAGATCAAGGAAAGTGACCTTAAGTAGTCTTTAACCAATTATCCTTAGTTCAAACTCGCCAAAAACATAAGGGAAAAGAACCCGTATTTGATCAATCACCCGGAAACAACTCAGAAGTTTGGTTTGATCCCAAGAGTAACCTTAGTGAGTTGAGAACACCCTTAGCATATTCTCACTTAGATATGGATATGAGTTACACAATGACTTGATGAGAGAGGGAAGAAATGGATAAATGCCTTGATGACATATTTGAAAAACATAGAGATATCATTTCGCTTGGCAATTCCTCTTGTGAAAATTGACCAGTCTCACCCCTTATCTCAACTAGATATCTGGATGCACACCAAAGGGATGAAAGAGATAAGAGGCAAGCCTATCAAGAAGAACAATCACAACATGAAAACCAAGATGATGAACCTTATGACACTAGTGTGAATGCAACATACACCAATGACTTGTTTAGACATTCTAGACCAAGTTCACCGCTCAAAACACCTTCAAGATACACGAGTGAAAGACTTAAGAAAATTGAGCATGAAAAGAAAGCCTTCCTAGATGAACAAGCTGAAAAGGAAGAGAAATTTAGACTCCTAGAGTTGGAGAGACAAGCCTTGTTGGAGATAGAAAGGAAAGCCTTCCAGGAAGATCAAGATAGACTCTTGGCTCAAAAACTTAATGATCAATTTAACATGCGTGTTGGTGGTGGAAAAAACTCTCCTCCATCCACCCCTCCTAAGACTCCACAAAGTGGAAGATGTTCAAGAACACCTTCACAATATCCTAGCACTAGAGAATAAGGGCTTCAAGACATGATCATTACAGGAGATGAACACCTCTTAGGAACTCAAGACAACCTTCACAATGTGCTCACCATGGTTCACAATATGGGGGTAGTAGCTCGAGTTTTGAACTCAACTCCCAAGACTTCATGAAGATACAACAAGAACCACTATTCCAAAAGTATGTGGAGAGATAATTAGAGAAAAACAAAGACAAGTTCCTAGAGAGTTTAATCAACAAGGGCACTAGAGTCCCCTACAACTTTGATGTGGACAAGAAGATTAAGAAGCAAGGTCCATCTCAAGAAGAAGAGATAAAAAAAATTAAGAATATGATGGAAAAGATGTTGGCACCCAAGAGTTCATTCTCACATAAATCAATTTGTCCTAATCCTTTTGACAAAAGTGTAGCATGAAAGACTTCCCTTGAAAGGTTGAGATCCCTCAATATGAAAAGTATGATGGGAATGGAGATCCACATGATCACATGCATCAATTCTATACCATGAGTTTTGAGTTCCATCAAGATGACTCGTACCTCATGAGATTTTTCCCAAGGAGTCTTAAGGGTCAAGCGATGGAATGGTTCACCAACATAACTCCCCCCGTTAAGACTTTCAAAGAGATCATCCATAGATTTGTCCAAAATTTTGTATACAACTTTTCAAGATCTATGACCATGTTGGACTTATGCAACTTAAAGAAAAATCAAGGGGAATCCTTTGTCACTTTCTTGCAAAGGCGGAGATGAAAATACTCTCACTACTCTAGGACCATCCCTAAAAATAAGAATATTGACATCCTTGTTAGCACACTTGGTTCCCGAAATGTGGTATGAAGTTAGGAAGATGATTTTTGAATCCTTTGACACCATGGTTGAAATCGCATGTAGGATTGAGGATGTTTTGAAAGAAAAAGGAATTTTGACCAAACATGGAAACAACAACAAAAAAAACAATAGTCAAAATAACAACCCTAACAAGGATAAAGGAAATAACTCACATTGGAATAGGAACAAGCAAGTGGTCAATGATGGAGTTGTGGAATCCTCTGAACCTAAAGATCAAGTTGTTCTCCACTTGTCTAGTGTTGTTCAATCCATGAAACTCACTGCATCTAATAAACAAGAGAACAAGCCAAGATACCAAGATAAGCCTAAGAAAGAGATACGTCAGTTTTCAAAACTTGGTGATTCATATGAGGATGCCTTGAAAACACTCATTGCCAACAACCTTGCGCATCCTCAAGATCCTGCAAAGAATTATTTACCTGATGTTAAGCCACATTGGTGGGATGAGAAAGCCTTTTGCAAGTTTCATAATGACATTGGACATGATATTGAAAACTGTTGGAAACTTAAACATATCATCTAAGATCTCATTAAGAATGGAAAATGTAAGGTAGATAGATTGAACACCAATGCCGATCATAAGGCGTTCAAATAACCTTTGCCCAAGTATGAGAAGGGGGAAACCTCTAAACCTAAGAATGGCAAGGTCAAGGTCAATTACACTTATATAGATGCAGAGAATGTTGTCAACATGCTTGAAGTTATAGAAGAGAATGTCAACATGATGAGGGATAAATATCCCTATGGTTATGATCTAGACATGGACTCTTCTCCTATCTTTGATGAGGAACCCGTCTTGGTGCTAAGGGTTCCTAACTCTAGAGTGTCATCTCAAACTCTCAATGTTGTCACATGAAGTCAAGGTCCCCTTGTAATTAGAGGACCAAGTTCAATTCAACCAATTAAACCAAAGCAAGTGGAATTCAAGAATGTCACCTCAAAACCAGTATTCAATCCTAAGTCAAGCTATAATCTTGTCGATCAGTTGCAAATAACCCCAGCTCATATTTCGATCTTTGAGTTCTTAGAGTTTTACCTGAGACACAAGCAAGTCCTTGAGGATGCTTTGCGTGTAGCGAACGTCCCCAATAACTTAGATATTGATCAATTCCAGAACATGGTTAACCATATTGCTATCCCTCATTACTTTACTTTTTTGGAGGATGATGATAAAGCTTTGAGCCACCCACACAATCTCACTCTTCATATTGAGGTCATGATCCATAGAACCCATGTTAGGCATGTGTTGATAGATGGGGCTGTTAGGCTTAATATTTGTTCCTTAATTCTTTTGAAGACATTGGGTTATTCTGAACAAGTCATAGATACCAAAAAAAAGATCACTATCAAATCCTATGATGAGGCAAAAATAAGTTCCAAGGGGTTGGTCATCCTTCCTGTGAGGATTGGCCCTGTTGAAAAAGAAGTTTTATTCCAAATACTTGACACTGACCCCCTTGCGTACAATATCTTACTTGGTAGACCGTGGATTCATGATATGAAATAAGTGTCATCTACCTATCATCAATGTGTTAAGTTCCCTTACAATGGAATAGAGATTTGTATACCTGGGGATAACACTTTATCTATTAACTCAGTTTCAGCAAGTGCTCATGCTCCCCTCAATAGAGAAGCAGAAGAATTTGATGCAACCTTAGCTGAATGTAAAGACAAGTTCAAGTTAGTAGACCTTGGCATGGGGGGTATCAAATAAACTCCCTCACAATACTATCAGTTTCACCTAGGTCTTATGGTAAGCCTTCACAAGAAATGAGACCTTCCTCTTCAGCTATGACTTTATTTGGCACGTTTGTAGGGTCCTCAGTGCCTATTCAAGATGAGAAAGAAGAGATGGTTGTTAGAGACTGGATTTATAGAGAAGAGAAATACATGCACAATGAGAACTTATCTCCCTCTGCTAAGGCTTATGGAAGAGGGTATACTTTTGTCAAACAGATGGGCTATCCTAGACATGGCCTTCTTAGTCACATATTGGATGCTAGAGCCAAACCCCTTGGTCATGATCTTTTTGGATGCAAGTCTAAGAAGACGGTTGTCCTAGGATTTGTGAATCGCAACAAGAACACTACTCCTATGCTTGATGAGTCGGATAGTGAAGATGAACCAGAATACATACCTAATTTGATAAATTAGAAAGACATGTGTGAAGATTGGGTCCCTTCCACTAATCTCCTTTGGGGAGATTCAGATAGTCCAGTCACTCATGAGATAGTTGAAACCTTAGAACAAGATGAATCATATATAGAAGATCCTATCAGAGAATGTCAACAAAAGAATCTTGTTCATTTTATGGAAAGAGAAGGTGTTACCCTTGATGACATTAGAAATTCCACATCAAGACGTCCCAAACCTTCATGGTGTAAACATCCTAGTCAAAGTTTAGAAACAAGTTCATATGAGTATGAATGGGACTCCTTCTTAGAGCCTTCCATAGTTAACATGGATGTTGATGCATCCACACTTATAGTTCTCAACCTGAGGTAGCTGACGAGTGACATGTAGGATTAGAGTATTTGAACCCACATGTTGCCTTAGTAGATGATTCTTCACTTGTTAGGACGAATCCTGATTTGGGTAGCTTAGACGGATACTTGATGGACTTTGACTCTTCGGTCACCAGAGATGATATCATTCACATTTACAACCTTGAACCATTCATTGAATTACCTCTTGTTAATCCTAACCTCATTGATTGGTACCAACACTATCAAGAACCTTAACTCTTAATGTTTCAAAATGATAATGAGATAGCCTATTACTTGAATTCCATTGAACATGTAGTCTCTTCCACCAGTGAACCGGCTACCAGCATGACAGAGCCAGACATCAAGTACCTTAGTCACAAAATAAAAAGAAAATCAAATCAAAGGAATAGGAGTTCTGATGGAAAAAACCACTATGTGGCGGTGTCAGAACCAAAAAAATTAAAAATAAATGATGTATCAATGGTGAAAACCTCTCTGAGGCGCCTAAGGATGAGGTACTTGTATATGTTAAATTTTTCCTTGTTATTCAACCATACACTTCAACATAGTCCCTGTTCATCAGCCACATACAAAAGTGAATATGAGTTATTCATCTTGCATGCATGTATGATTCGACCTATTGCCTTCTATCTAGATGGGGTTTCGAATAGCTCTCAAAATGAGAGTCTCACAACCATAGACCAATCTAAGAATGAAGGATTTTTCTCCATGAATGCAATGCAATGCAAGATTAATCTAAGAATTGAAATGAGATTAAACTAAGACATGATTGCAATGCATTTAATCTTAGAAATTGACATTAATCTATTGCAAATGATAGCTAAATGTAAATGAGATTATCAACTAAAATGAAGCAACAATTCTTTGTTCTAACAATGCATATTTTATCAGGGGGTTTTGAATGAGAAATGGGAGCTCTTTATAGATTGAGAGCCTGCTCAGAATAGAAAGTTTCCTTTTTTGAAATAAAACAGATAGAAAGTCTAGTTCAAAATAGAAATCTTTCTTTAAAAAAAAACAATAAATTGTTTTCCCTTTGCTTTAACTGTTTTCTTTTGATTTAACTGTTTTCTTTCTCTTTAAAGCACAGTTAATTCAAAACTTCTATTTATGAATAGGAGAGAGGATTTTTGAGAGAATATTTAATTAAATAAATAGAATATGACCTCATAAATATGTTTTTTCTCAATTATCTAAATAATTAAATTCAATTATTGAAATGAGGATATTTATTTAATAATTAAATAGTATTTAATTCATTTTTATGTGTTTTAGCTAAAAGGGGTGAATTTAATTTAATTAAAGTGCTAGGATTTTATAATTAAATTAATTCAATCATAGGGTTTGTTTAGCTAATTGATTGGTATTTTGGAATTAAATATAATGTATGATTAATGCATATTTAGGATTTTCTGCATTTGACACTTAGGTCGAGTAGAGTCAGTCAAACTCAAAATTGCCTAATACAATAGGACTTTGATGATTCAGAAGAATGAAAAATGCAACAAAATTGGTTAGAGTTTCAAGATGCCAATTTTGGGGTGTTACATTTTGCCCCTCTTTGAATTGATGTGCGAGCGACGCATTGATTCAAAGAATAGTCTGATGCTTGAAGCATAGAAGAATAGATTTGAACATTGGTGATGAAAATTTCAATTGATGAATATTTTAGATCCATCTCCAAGATAGATCTTGACTCCCCAAAGTCTAGGTTAGGTTGTCGAGACGCTGGTCAAGTAGAGTTTTCGAGAATCATCTCTAGAAGAAAGCTTGATTCTCAGGGATCCGGGTTAGAATGCCTTGATACCTTATAGAGTGATATCTTTCACAAGACTGTCCCCAGCACAAGGCTCAACCTTCAGGATTCAGGGTTAGATTGCTCCGATACCTATCCAAAAAGATAGTCAATAGAGATTTTAGGACTATCTCCAAAATGAAGCTTAGTCCCCCAATATCTAGGTTAGATTGCCCAGACACTAGTCAGATTGATATCTTTCACAAGACTATCCCCAAAATGAGGCTCAACCTTTAGGAGTCAGGGTTAGATTGCCCCGATACCTATCCCAAAAGATAGTCAATAGAGATTTTAGGACTATCTCCAGAACAAAGCTTAGTCCCCCAATATCTAGGTTAGATTTCCTAGACACTGGTTAGATCAAGTTTTCAAAAATCATCTCTAGAACGAAGCTTGATCCTCAAGAATCTAAGTTAGATTTCTCTGATACTTAATAGATTGAGATTTTGAGAATCATCTCCAGAACGAAGCTTGATCCTCAAGGATCCAAGTTAGATTGCCCCGATACCTAATAGAAGACAAGATGTAAGGAACAAAAATGCCCTTATTGATTATGGAGTATCCAATTTTGACTATGAAATACAAAAAAAAAACATGACCCAAGTGATGAGATGCCCCTAGCAATGAGGACTTTTGAATCTAGGTCGGATTGATTTGAAAAATAGATTCAAATGATGTAATGATCCTGCCCCTCGGGAGCAAAATGGAAAGATGACACATCATAATGATGATTGAGAGTGAGAAATCATAGATAGATGTGGAATCAAGGATCAAGAAGAACTCAGATCAGATTATGGAAGAATTCAAAAGATTCAGAATCAATTTTGAGTGATTTCAAGGTCTGGTTGACCAAGTTTGAGTAGGGTTGACTATAGTTGACTTTTGATGAAAGAGTCAAAGATTAGAGAAAATGTTGAGCAGATAAGATTCTAACAAGAAAGCAATGTTAGAAAGTCAACTACACAAGTGTCTGATCACGTCAGTCCCAAAATTTTTAAAATGAGATTTTGAGCTATATAGAAGTGTCACATTTTGATTTCGATCATGAAAATGGATTCAGAGCGGGCAAATTAGCTAGTGGTGAAAAATTCACGCAAATTGAAGCACTTTTGAAAATTAGATCAAAACCTATATATGAGTCCAAAAGGTCATTTTCAAATCATTTGCCTCCGTTAACTTTTGAGAATTGAGCTTTGAGTGAAAATGATGGTCCCCATGAGCACGCATTATTTTGAACGATCCAAGCAGCATAATCGGCCAACAGCGTACGGACCCCCGGTAAGTGTTCGATTAACCTCTGTCATTTCAAAATTCATTGCTTTCGGTCAATTTTCATTGTTTTTATGCATGTTAAAATACTGTTCCGCGGGTTCTCGTGTGAGGAACTAGTTTCCTCATGTAGCTCGTGATGAAGCCTCACACAAGAAACTGTGAAAAGGTAGATTATCACATTGGCTAGTGGGTATCCTCGTGCAGGAGGGTACCCATGTCTTGCACAGAAAACCCTTTGACACGGGGTTTTCTTACGCGAATAGTGATGAAACTTCATGCAGGAATGAAAATTCGCGCGACTCCTAAAACTTCTTCGCGTGAAAGGCTGCTTCTTCGCATGGAGAAAACTTAATAGTTTGAAGGCAAAATGAGTCTGGGTCACATCCAAGAGAAATTGCGTCAGTATTAGTCTGTAGCATAGGATGTCTGTAATGCTTTATTGCTTAGTTATGCATTGATTATCGTGAATTATGAGTCAAGTACTGAACGTGCTTTGTTGTTTGCATGTCTTGCAGGTCGAGTTCCCAGACATTACATTCAGATCACATCATCTAGCTATTAGTGGGCTGGTGAGATAGTTGGATGACACCGAGATTGCTCATATTGATAGCTTGGGCCTATCACATCTTTGTGGGATACTCAACATTCAAGTTAACCACGGGTTATTGGGAGCATTAGTAGAGTGTTTCCATTCAGAAACAAACACCTTTCACCTTCCTCAGGGTTAGATGATAGTGACGCTGAAGGACATCTATAGGATTCTCAGGATACCTTTCTGTGGTCTGAGAGTGGAGTATGATGTATAGCCTCGACTAGGGACACTAGCACTGTGAGAGATTTTGCAGGATGAGCTAGTCATGGGGAGAGCCATCCCATGGGAGGAGCTGATCAGAGAGTACAGGCTTGGACAATGATTGGTCATGGTTTTGGCAGCATTCCTTGGCTGCTATCTGATGCCAGATCATGGGCAGTATGGCTTTGAGTGTGGTTGGGGTTGGATTCTGCAGAGGATGCTGGAGGAGCCGATCAAATATGGATGGGGTTAGTGTATGCTAGCCCATATGTACCATGAGATGCACGAGATCACCTATAGAGAGGTGAAGAGCATGGTGGAAGGGGTCTTTGTATTACAAGTGTGGGCATGGGAGCACCTGCCAGTTACCCAACCCATATGCAAGGATCTAAGGGAGCCACTGGATCCCTACATATACAGGTACAGAGGTTTAACTACCTAGCCCGCACTGTGTAAGACAGAGCAGTGGCAAGCTCAGCTCGATGATCCGATTATAGTGACATGGTGACCATGGAGATTGATAGAGGACTGGGAAAATGCCAGTGATTAGCTAGGGTACATGCTTGTGTCTCGGCCTCTCTTTGGTCAAGCCATATCTATTATTGAGCGATTTCCACTGACACGTGTCTAGTGGCAGTTTGGCTGAGCACAGGAGATTTCCCAGGAGTATTGTTCCTATGCTCATTTTCATGATGAGCTTAGGAAGGGATGGTCGATCAAGTTGGATACTGGTCAATGCATGATTAACATATGAGCCCTAGCAAGGACTCAATGGGATTAACTGAGCACGATTGCAGATGAAGGCATGACCCTAGAGTTCAGGGAGCACTTCGTGACTCATCCCTTTCCGTGATTCACAAATCCAGTTGGCATGGCCATGTTAGCACAGGTAGTGCACCCATAGGTGCCACAACAGTAGGTACTAGTGGCTCCACCATAGTAGGTACCAAGCCCACCACCACAGCAAGAACCACAATAGGTGCCACATACATGCATAGTATAGGTGGACATACCTGTATGCTAGATGCAGATAGATCCTGGTTCGATCAACAGTAGGAGATAGAGCAGGAGGAGGACAGCTGCATAGCTCAAGGATGTATAGGAGCAGGCAGAGTAGAAGGAGGTACCATAGGAGGATCCGATGCAGGAGGATCAACCTGCATAGGAGCTGGGATAGGGTACAGTACCTAGGGATACACCATCACATGCGCAGGAGGCCCTTCATAGATCTAGAGAGAGAGTATGACAGCTAACGAGATAGGTTATAGACTTGTAGTATAGGTGGTCATGCAAGATGCATGGCTTTTAGACAGAGATCGAGAGGTTCAAGATCTTCGAGGACAGTTACGGATGGCCTAGGAGCACCTTTGGGTGGAGGGAGGGCATTAGACCACCCGAGTGGCCTATTATTATGCAACATATGTGGGGGTAGTACTTGATGAGGCATTGCAGGTGTCAATATTTTCCTTATATGCCAGAGGATTAGAGGGTGTACAGGCACCACCACCACCAGATATGCCTCCTCCAGGTGATGAGGGAGAGGGTCAGAGTTAGATAAAATAGATTGATAGATGAGATCATATGATGTATCCGATGCATTG